>JAHZMV010006469.1:0-12648 GCA_027743765.1 Coecobrya sp. COE2
TGAATGAAAATTTAAAGCATATAGCTCTCAACGGAGAGCAGGATTAAATAGAAAGTGACCAACTAGTAGGAAATCACACAAGGGTTTAAGCATAAATAGGCATTATAAGTAAAATAAGAAAAAATATTATAGGCGGTAAGCTAAAATAAAGAATAGGGAAGACGTATAAGCACATAAGCGCACACATATATGTATACATATATATATATAATTCGTTTAAGAAGTACGTGACAATGGTATAAAAATGTGAGTGTATAAAAGAATACAAAAATCAATCCTGGTGGAAATGATATAGTAAAAAATGAAGAACCTACACCAAGTAATATTGACCCCCAGCAACATGCGGAAGATATTATTGCCTGGACAAACACCATGGCTGTTATTCTAGATATGGAAGAAAAAATAGACATCGAACAGTTTTATGAAGATGGGGGAGACACAGACAACATCTTCAAAATAATTTTATCTGCAGAGATCCAGCGTAATAAAGAAATTGTAGCTAATGCTGTAAGGAAATTGTGTGGCGACCAACCAGCCAAAAAGCATTACACTTTGGCGGAAGAACTACAAAAGTGGATGGAAAATTGTCTTCACCACCTTTCACGGAAGAAGGAAAAGCAACCAACAGAGGAAAAAGGAAAACCTAAAGTGGAAAGCCCAAAACAATCAACGAGCAAGGCAGCCTTAAATGAACTACACAAGCGTACTGGAAAAATTTTAATCATTTTGCATCCTACCGAACCACCAACAAAGGTCCCACGACGCACCTCACCTGACGGTGCACCAGGAGAAACGAGTAGTACTAACATGGCCACGTCAACGCAGGAGGACAGCAACACTGCAGCAGCAGAGGAGGAACAAGAACAACAGTAAAGATAAGGAAAAACGGGGAACATGAGACGCAGACAAAATCACCATCATCGTCATCATCAACACAAGGGAGCAGCATCATCGACAGCAGCAGAAAATAAGCTAAGTAAAATCTATAATATATAGCGATACATATATGGTTACTTTTAAATATACATATATTTTTAAAGTAGCTTGTAAGAATAATTATAGGTAGTAAGCAACTTCCTACTTTCAAGTTATACAAACTGTAGTAGCGTACCACTCTGATTATAAATAAAATATTCATATATCACTAACAAGTAGGATTAGCAAGCAAAAATATAAAATGAGAGAGAGAGTCAAATAACATCGTGCAAACCGACCATTTCGTAGGAACCTACACTGCAATGCTCGACCAATAGGTCAAATACACTGGGTAGGGGGTATTTTCATCATTTTATGATTGTCCGAATTTCCAACCCAAAAACTAACGTTAAAAAAACGGCAACTGCTGAAATATTTCTCAGTACTCCCCATAAAACAACAAACGGAAAACAACCCCTTATTTTTTTTTCACTTCTCTACTCCACAAAATCCTTGCCAGCATAGAACAGCCACTGATGTAGTGAAGGCGATATGCTGCTACTAGAGTACTATTACAACAGCAGAAAGTTAATCAGATATATGCATTCGTAATACCAAGCTATTCCACACACTCACAAATACAATAGCAGTGGAGTAAACTAACAAAGACGAGCAGTAGGAATACCTACATATTGAGTAAGAAACACTCACCTTGAATGGAAAGAGAATACATGGGCAAATTCATAGTAGTGTATAAATAAGTACCCACCAACAACAAGATAGAAATACAACGCTTGCTTCTGAGCAGGGCTTGGTAATAGAACCTAATAAAGGCGGAAATCGAAGTGCCCAAAATCATAGTTACACGTTACATAGCAAAGGCTCCAACAAACTTAGGAGAAATAAGCAAAGAAAAGGAAAATATTTTTTTTTACATTACCTGCACGTCCTTACATGCCGTCTGAGGCAGAAGCGACGGAAGAACAACTTCTCACAAGATCCACAAGTCAAGGATTTTTTCTTGAGTTTCAAGTTTCAAGTCAAGTTTCACAGAGGAGATGAAGTGAGTTATCATACGGATGACAGAGACGACTGAAACCTAAGCGTTTGCCTGGTTTCAGTGCCGGTCCACAAAATATGCACACATATTTTTTCTCAATCATCTCCCTAAAACATAAGAAAGGACAGAATAAAAATTTCCTTCACTCAATAAATGCACAATCAGATACCAATATCAACGTAAGCAGATTGAAATAATAACGGATAAATCAGATAATAATATACCAACCTATAATCCAGATAATCAGTCCAGTTCTCAGGAGCCCACAAACCACGTTTCACCTCAACAGTACGCGCGTCAGCCCTTGTACACGGTTTTACCCTGTTAAAGAAACAAAAATTATCATTAGCAAGCGTTGTAGAAAATCTTCTGTTTAATTTCATATTATTACTTTCTAACATATATAACTTTACTTGGGATGACTAAAAAACAGACCATAATACTAGCTGCATAATATTACATAAATAGAGTGGTACCTACTTGAGCATGTAGGCTTCATATTTCTAGACTACCTATGATAAAACAAGCTAGCTATAAGATTTTGCCTACCTACAATCATTGTAATCATTCTTATAAAACCAAAAATTTAACCGTTCTATAATTTTAAGTAGACACTACTTACATATAAAATTCAAGCGGCTGGGGCACTGAGGAGCCTGGGCGTTGTTTTGATCCAGCACACCTCAACGTCACCACGTCGCTACTGTAATTCAAGAAAACAAATGTATTCGCAAAAAAATGTTTTTCCGTATTTTTACTATAAGATCATGTTAACTTGTATTCCAGTAAACATTACTTGTTGTACTGCTTACCTATGTAGAACAATAGCAAACTACTTAGTTTCGCTAGGATAACAATCAAACACCAAAAGGCATCCTGTAAAAATAAGTACTATTATCGCAAAATAATTATGGCGTACAATGCGGGACCACTATTTAGGAAAGAACCTTGTAAAACACCCATTATGTTACTCTAGAACACTAGGTTAATCTAGATTTGATATTTATGTCACCTATATATTCATTCACGCCCATCCCAAACTAATTAGTTCACCTGACCGACAAATTTTTTCCCACCACTCGTCCAACATTTACAATCATGATATTTACTTACGATCGCCCCGGATGCTCCGGTGCCGGCGGGGGGATATCTGGACGCGATGCGAGTAGCGTTCCATTCCCTGACACATTACAGCGCCTATAATCATTAAGTAACAATTATCAATACACATACACTCGACAGTTTACAGAAATAAAACACAACATTAAATCAAATTAACCAACATCATAAAACCACCACCTCCACCATAATTAAACCAATCTTGAAATAATTATTATAAATTGTTAGTAGTGAATCAAATCACTTACATAACTTGACCTTCCTGTAAAGAATTACTGAAATCCATTCTCCAAGAGGCCTCCCCTCCAGTAGATTAAACAAATAACGCCACTACCTCTAATTTGTAACCTATTTAATTGTAAAAACACAAGCGTTTGTACCTAGAACTTTGTCTGAAAAGATGTACTCCCATCTATCAAAATTGTAATGAAACTTACCTGTAATTGTGTGATCCCAGAGTCTCAATTGCGAAATATTATAAATCTGTAGTGAATCCACAGGTGCGATGAAGCACTTGCTTACACAGCAGCAGCAAAGCTCTCACTCGCTCTGCCGCTTTCAGTCGACCACAAGCCACAAAAATGCCAACTTCAAATACCTCACACCTAGCCCCCCACGGTGGGGAGAAGTGAGACTCCGGCTCTCACAATAACACGTACATGACTTTCATGACCCAAATTGCACTAACACAACTATACATGTATCCATTACCATATATGACAATTATATTATTGTAACTATAAACTAATGCCGTAAGCGATTAATGTATGAACGGAAAATGTATGACTGAAACACAGAATAAAGAATCAGTATCGATTTCCTCTCTCAACGATCTCGTTTACTTCTCACTCACTTCATATTATTATTACCATTATTACCCCTTGCAAATTGCATAAACATAACTGAGGAGGATCTCACTGGTGGAGATGGCAGTTTAAAAACAGAATAAATTGTACAAAAATATAGAAAAGTGAAGGTATAAATATTCCGTTCAATCCGAGACGAGTTTAGAATCCCCCTGAAAATATAGCAAAGAAATCCGAATTAATTGTAATCATTACAAATAGTAATCTTATCGTAAATTAGTTAATGTATAGGCATACAATAAATTAAAAAATATATTAGGACAAGATAGTAAGTAACACCGGACATAAATAAACTAGTTAATAAAAACATCTTTTCGGGTCGTGTAAAAGCCCGACAAAGACTTTGTGAAGTGGGGACTCTGATAAAAACCTGTGAAGTGCCAATAAAAAATCCTTCATGAACCAGCCAAAGAAAGGAACCAAGAGAACGAATAACGAACCACCCGAACACTCGGGCAACAAAATATCAAACCCACCGAAAAGAAAACGGAAAGTAAAAATTCGCAGTGAAACCGCCCAAATTGACACAGAATCAGAGGTTGAGGAAAACCGCCGAACATCCACACCCCTACAAGGAGCTCGAGCCTTACAGTTGAATCTTTCCAGAGTACCACTACTACAAGTTGACACAACCCCTCTAAGGGCACCCAACAAGGTCACAAGTGAAAACAGCGAACGGGGACTGGATCTCCCTGAGGACCCTGCAGGTGGAGTAAATTTATTACAAAAATTTTACTGTCCAAATCTAGATGTTTCTGATTGTGACGACGACCAACAGTTGGGGGAAATCGACACAACCAAATTAGGTTATCCCAACACATCTAAAAAATACTTTAACTCATCTTATGCTGAGCTACATGATAGGTATTACACCCCTGCACAGAACCCCCTTGATTTAAGAGATATAACCTTGAACACTACCCCAACACCCTCAGACACAGAAAATAAGCAATGTAATACGGAGGAACCTAATAAGAGTATTCAAAACAACACAGACGCAGCGGTGTTTCCAATACCAGATTCACACCAACAAACTTTACAATCCAGCCAAAATCAGTCCAGAGAATTAGTTACTACTGGGGACGACCCAACAAGGCATCAAAAAACTAAATTCGACATTTCACAGGAGAAATTAAGTTCCCAAGTTCCTGGGTTTGCACTAGACGCAGCAAGCGCCCGCAAAAACGCGATCAGAAACCAATATCAGCAATTTGACCTTTCATTACCCGCAAACATCAAAAATAAACAAAAGCACCCAACGTCAGCTATCGCCTGGGCGGTTGAATTGGACAAAGATAACCACCAACTACGCATCCATTCACCGAGTAAATTACCGCCTGGGATAAAGGAAATTCCACGTTCAAACGATCCCTTCTCAATACCGTCTACTGATGATGAACAAACAAAATTAAAACAGAGGCCTTTAACAGCCGTCAAGGTAACAACCCCAAACGGCGCTTATACAAAACCGATAGAACAACGCAAAACTAGTCTGCCAGCGCAAAGTACGAACCTACTCAATTACTTTGGCAATAAACTGAGCACGCTTTTGGGAAAAGCTGCAACTGGGAAAAAGCCCGAAAGCCCAAAGAAGGACAACGCAATAGACAACACCGCCAAGGGAACCGAAGCCGCAAACCACAATCAAACTAACGAGACGAAAAATCCCTCCTCTTCAAATAATTCGACGGAATCAATACCAGAGCAGTCTGGCAAAAATCGAGCAGACGAAAAAAGCTCTCTGACGGATGACCCAAACGAAGGGAACTCCCAGCGCGCAGTATCAAAAAGTAACTCGAACATTGAGGCTAATGGCAACAGTCCAACAGACACAAAGCAACCTCAACAAACCGAAAGAGTTACAAGTCGATTAAACCAACAATCATTATCTGACTCATGTCACCACAATACGTACAGAGAAAATCCGGTCTCCCCAGTAAATAGCAGCTCTAGCACCGATCATTTAGGAATTGAAAACATTACGTCAAACCAAACTAGCAACCAAAACTGTTTCAAGCCAAACCCTAGCATATCCTTGTTGCCTAACCATCTCACTGGCCTAGAACAGCTATTTGAGGGGTTCGAGATTTCCGAGAATAAAAACCCAGTACCAACCGCTAAGGCCACGCAAAGCAACAGAACACAGGAGACTTCCCCGGAATTCCCTTTAATTACATTGTATGACTCGCCGAACAAACAAACCAATATTAGTAGCAATAGTACAGCAGAAATAGAAGCCCAACGAGCCAGAGCAATAGAAGCTCAACAGAAAGCTGAATTGGAGACAGAACGCATTACAGAACACGAACGGAAAAGAAAGGAAGAAGCCGAAGCTTACCGCAAAGCGGAATACGCAAGGCGAAAGGAAGAAGAAAGAAGGTCAGAAATCCAACTCAATGCTCGCAAAGTGCAGGAATTAGAGGAGCGACGACTCGAATACGAAGCAGCTAAGGAAGCTGAAAACGAAGCAGCTAGACTAGCAGAAATTGACCGTGCCCATCAAATTAAACAGGAAGCCGCACGACGAGCCGACGAAGAAAAATATAAACTTGCAAAACTCGAGGAAGAAAAGAAATTTAGAATCAACGAAACGCGACAGCAAAATAACCCACTGACCGCCGATCAAACTGGAGGAAAGGCAGTCCATCTAGCCACTCAAGGAGCCATCGGTGACAAACCCGACCACCCAAAATCGCTTACAGATACAAAAATCACACAACTATCAATCCAACTGGCACAAAAACAGGCAAACGAACTCGCCAACCTGCAATCTAAACTGTCGATTGAACAGACTACACGGGCCATCACCGAGCATCAAAATAAAGAGAGACCAGTGGAGGTGAAAGACGTAACTAAGGAAAGCCGAGAGGAAACAGAACGAAAAGAAGCAAAAAGGAAACTCGAACTGGAAAGAAGACAAGAATTAGCCGCTCAGTTGTTTGCTGAAGAACAAAGAGAAAAAAGGTTACGAGAAGAATTCCTAAGACAAGAAGCTACAAAAGCAATCGAAAATAAAAGAAGACAGAATTTGGAGGCGCAATTTCGTGACGAAGAGCTACAACAACAGAGGCTCCAAGAAAGACAATTAAGAGAAACTGAGCTAAGATCTCAGCTTGAAAAGAAACGCAGAGCAGATTTAGATAACAAAGCCCGCTCTGGACAGGAAGATCAACTCCTACATTATAGGCCACAACAACAGAACACAAAAGTCTTATTCCAGTCGGCAAAAAAAGAAGATAGGACAAGCAACATTACGCAGAGAGTCACAAAAACAGCAAAGAGAACTTTGAGCATTACAACATCGCAAAGCAGACAGCAAAGAGGAAACGGAGACCCACTGTTACAAAGATTAATAGAATCAAAGCATCGAAGTTCAGCAGATACCAAAACTAAAGCTAATTACCGAAGTAACATTCGCGCAACCGAGTTCAGCCCAAAGGCAAACATCGAAAGCTGCTACCCGTCGAGCGACGAGGAAGGAGATATCCAACGAGCGCAAACAAGCGGTCCACCAAGACCGAACAGTACCCACTCGTACACATCAGGAAGCAGTACATCATCAACCGATACATTTCCTCGCTTCCCGCTCAACGAAACTTTTGACATTCTCCCCGCAGAAGGGTTCAAATTTACGCACTTCCCTCTAGCGTTACCCTCTATTAAGGAAAATAATAATCAACGCGAATTTCCATTTTACGGAGGCGAAATGAGCTATCAAGATATGCCAAAGTACACCGGTGAACTGAATTACACCGAAGTAAAACAATATTTTCGAAGCCTGGACTTATGGTCGAAGGCAAAGGCAATACCACAAGAGAGATTGAAATATTTGCTGTATACTGCCTTTACCAGTGAAGACGCTAATCGGTGGCTGAAACTTCATTTTGATGAAATGTATGATCAACGAGTCACATTTGACCGTTTTTGTCTAATGTTTCTTGAAGACGCCCCAATGATAAGAGAAAATGACACTTCCCTGAATGAAATCTTGGAACAAAAACAGCGAAGCGGCGAAACCGCATCCTCGTTTATACTTCGAGTTATTTCCATGGGCGGACAAAGACTGCAAGCCAAAGTAGCCAGAGACGAAATAGTAAAGGCGCTACTGAAAGGAATGAATGTAGATGTCGCGTACTTCATAAACATGAAACACGGACGCCCAACAAGTGTGGAAAACTTGAAGATATTGGTCAAAAGATACGAAGAGAATTTTGATTCCAGATTGGGCCACGGAAGAATGGCAAAGCAAACCTCATCGGAAGCCGAGGATGGGTTGATGAAATATCTTCTACAAGACCTAGCCGAGACGAAAGCGAGGAATCAGGAACTTCAATCTACTCTAACGGCAAGAATAAATGCCGTGCAAGCAGAAAGAAGAGAAGAACCCCAAAACGATAACTGGCACCGGAAGACAAAGAATTCTAACCAACCTAACTCAAACCGCAGTTTCGAGACAAGAGGCCCTCCAAACGCAACCTCAAGACAAGAAGTAATTTGCTCGTACTGTGGCCGAGCACGCCATACAGCTTCGGAATGCTTCAAGAAGGCCGACGACGAAGGTCGACCAAGACCTCATTTTAACAGAGGCGGAAGAGGCAACGGAGGATTTCGAGGAAGAGGCAGAGGCACACCAAGAACGCCAAACTGGGACAACCGCGCACCAGTGCAAATTCAGAACGGTTATCGCCAAGGTAGTAATAATTTTGGAAACCGCGGCGGAGATCGTTATAATGATAACAGCAATAACCGAAACCACTACACAGGCCCAACGCAACAGATGCAGAGGTCTCTTGGGACCAACCAAATACCGCAAGATGCTAGACATAACCAAAATTACGAAGGGCCAAACCCCGGATTTGACGGAAGGCAACCAAAAAACTAGAACGGGGCTGGGACCAACCCCAGCCCAAACAACAACAGCCCAAACTAAAAGAAGAGAATATCGAAGGAGATAACACCTTAGACACAGATAATAAAATAAAAGCAGCATCGCAAGAATTTCCAAAAGAAGTCAGAATCCATACAACTCAAATTGAAGGCAACGACATAGCCCCAGCAATAAACATTACCATCGATAATAAGCAACACGTAACGCTGTTGGACACGGGAGCATCTTTGTCATTGGTATCAAGATCAGTAGGAGAAAAATTTCCGCCTGCCCCAACAACAGACATAAAACTGACAGGAGTAGGCGGACCTTTTGAAAACTACGGCTTTGTACTTATCCCAGTCACCATCAGCAACAAAACAATCACCTATCCATTCTTGTGCGTTAACAACTTCTTCGCCGATTTTCTATTAGGATGGGACTTCTTTTGTAATCTGAATATTGAGTTTTCACGGGATAAAAACTTCGTAACTTCACCGATATTTGGCACTACACCTATTCTGCAATCCCAAACGGCACTAGCCACACAACTTAGTCTTCAAAAAATGATTACCATCAAAAAATCAGGAAATAACGAGCTATTCTATCAAAAGCCCAAAATCAAAATGCCCGAAACCCGAGAAGACGAACCAATATATGCCACAATAGATCATATTAAAAAATCCAAACCAAGCAAATGGCACTTGCGCACCATCACAAAAGTCAACATACCGGCAAAAACTATTGCAGCAGTCCAGGTTTCTACCATTGGACTGGATACAACGAAGCCGGCAATCGTATTACCTAATCGCCAACTGGTTAGGCGCACTGGAGTAGCAGTAACAGACTTACTAATCACCGCAGACACGGACTTCGTCCAAGTAATTAATTTTAGCGACCATAGGCGAATATTAAACGCTGGAACACGACTGGGAGCCCTAGAAGGCTATGCAGAAATATCCAACATCACGCCCAACTGGCGAACACAGCAAAACAATCAGACAGAAACAAAAATTAACATTGGAGCGGTTCAACAACTTACGGACAAAGAGGCTGAAATCAGAAAAAAACACCGAAATACGTTTAGCATAGCTGACGACATTCCTGAGGAAGCGAAGAATAAACTGTTAGACCTCCTTCTCGAATACAACGATTGCTTCTCATGGACTGGCGACGAGGTTGGCCGAGTGAAGAAGTTTAAGTATTGCATTGACACCGGAGATGCCAAAAGCCAGGTACTAAGGGGTCATCCACGTAGCCAGAAAGAGGATGAACTTATAAACGCAGAGACAGAGCGACTCCTAAAATTGGGAATTATTGAAAGAAGCAACTCAAATTGGTCTGCTTATCCCTTCCTAGTAAGGCAATACTTACCGGGAGGGAAAGTAAAGCTGAGACAAGTTATCAATTACAAAGCATTAAACGCAGTAACCAAACCACTACAATTCCCCCTCCCAAGGATCACGGACATCATTAAAAACATTAGGGGCAAACGTTATATTTCTTGCTTCGATTTAAAAAATGCTTATCACCAGATAGAACTTGAAGAATCTAGCAAAGAAAAGACTGCCTACCAAACATCAACTGGTTTATTTCAATTTAAATACATTCCGTTTGGCATAACGACTGCACCCGGGGGATTTACGCAGATAATCCAGCATGTTCTTTGCGGGATGAGCCCTGAAGTAATCAACTATTACATAGATGATTTGATAGTTTCTTCAAATTTAATTGATGAGCATATTGATGCCCTACGTGACGTACTGCAGAGAATTCGAGACTATGGATTTGTCCTGTCACCACAAAAATCATCTTTTCTGTTCGCGCAACAAAGTGTCTTGGGACTAATAGTAGACGGCAACGGCCTCCGTATGTCAGACGAACAGATCCAAGCAGTTCAAGATCTGCCAGCTCCCACAACACGAAGGGGACTTCAGAAAATCTTAGGAAAACTTAACTACTTCCGACGCTGGTGTAAAGGTTACAGTAAGATCGCCGCACCAATGGAACAACTACTACGACGGAAGAACGTTAAACGATTTGAATGGACAGAGGAAGCACAAAAGTCGCTAGATGAAATGAAGGAGCTACTTGCAAACCCTCCTATTCTATCACACTTCCGGCCCAACACATCTCCGGCCCTTATTTACGTTGACGCGAGCGACCTTGGTCTTGGGAGCGCATTGTATCAAGAACAGGACGGTGAGGTAAAGCCAGTAGCATATGCATCACGTCGACTAAACGACGCGGAAAAAAAGAAGTCAATAGTAATGCGAGAACTGACAGCTATTACCTATGCACTCAAAAAATTTCGAAGTTACATTTGGGGAGAAAAAATTGAACTTTGGACCGATCACCTTCCCTTGCTTGGCATGATAAAAAACCCCAGAGAAGACATGCTACCTCCCGATGCAGTCAGATGTCTTCTGTACCTACAGGATTGGGACCTCACAGTTAAACACATCAAAGGTGAAGAAAATGTAATTAGCGACGTGCTGTCGCGAATACCCAAAGACCCAGCACCCCCCGACGATGAGGAAACGAAGAACGTAGTACCCCTGCGCATTGACAATCTATACCAACGAAACGAAATAATTGGGACCGATCAAGCTTTCATAGCAGCAGTGACTGCAAACAATCAAATAAAGTCCAGGCGAGTCGGTCGCCCAAAAATCAGTGAGTTGGAGACCATCCAGGAGGAATGCCACCAAGACATAGCAACTACCACCAAACCAATAAAAACTCTCAATAAAGAGTTTGACCAGCATGAGGAGGTCTCGGAAAAAACGCGATTCTCCATAAATGACTACACCGAGGTAGTACCACCGGCCACTGATAGCATGCTCAGCAGGTTGGCCAGGGCGCAATCAGAGGACCAAGAGGTTGTCAAAATAATGCACGCCGTAAAACGTAAGTCTAATTCAGGAAAATTAAAACACTGCTTCATAAAAGATGGCATTCTGTGGTATTTTAGACGAGATCAGGGACATGAAGTTCCATACCTACCAAAATCCTTACGCCTCAGCATATTTCATGAAGCCCATGAAAGCGCATTAACATATCACAATGGTGTAACACGCACCTACAAATCAATTTCACTCCGGTATTTCTGGCTAAAAATGAGGGCTCATATAAATCATTATGTCCTACCATGCGACACCTGTCAAAAAGTTAAACATAGCAGAAGAAAACAGGCTGGACTATACCAATTTAATTGCATTCCCAATATTCCAATGACTCAACTGCAAGTGGACATAGTAGGACCATTACCAAGAAGCATAAAAGGCTATAAATTCATTGCAACTGTTAGCTGTGTTTTCAGCAAATACCTAATTTTGGGGGCTCTGAAGGAAAATACTGCAGAAGAATTTGCGTATTTCTTGCTGCATAAGGTTGTATTAGTACACGGATTATTTGAAAAAATTCAAAGCGATAATGGAACCAATTTTACATCCAGTTTAACGAAGCATTTAATGAAATTATTGAATGTAGAACATCGCTTTGGGACGATAGAAAATCCCAGGTCACAAGCAATCACTGAAAGATCACACGATTTTATCAATAATAAACTTCGTGTTTTGGCAGCATCAGATATTAAAAACTGGTGTGAATATCTAGACTACATCGCATTCAGCTTCAATACGACAATATCAAAGGCAACGAATGAAACAGCATTCAGCCTTCTATTTGGGAGAGAAGCAATATTACCCAGTCAATTAATTCTGTCCTCATTTAAATACGACAGTCTTAGAAGCATTAAGGAAAAACTCGAAATAAGTAGGAGCATGGCACAAGAGGCACTACTCAATGCTCAGTTGCAA
>JAHZMV010006470.1:0-15923 GCA_027743765.1 Coecobrya sp. COE2
CCCTCCATCCCCAAAATTTGGGGATGAGGCTAAAATTGGATGTCCTCTCTTAGAGCAGGACTGTTTCTTTAACTACATAGTCCTTGAACCTGGCTATTTTGATCGTAATAGCACTCGTGAATTACCCAATAGTAAGGAAGGGAAGGATAGCAAGGGTTTGTCCAGTGGAAGCCAAATAAAACAAAATAGGAAACGATGTAAGAAGTGGGAGTACGTATGTAGCTATATAATATGTTCACTTTTTCCAAAAGAGAATATTTGTACCGCTTATTTAGTGTAAGCAGCTTACTGAGCTGTAGATGTCCATTAATATATCCTACCCATTTGTCTGCATTTTGGTCTAATGTGGTTACAAATATGACGCAATACGTGCACAATACGATTTGAAATAACGGTAGAAATGCTTGACAAAAACACAAGTGCGTTGTCATTGTGGTTTTATCAAGGTTCGTGTAAACACAAACGGTTTGTATAATAAGAACGACATAATAAATGTATACTAGCCAGCATCGAGCTTTAAAAAACCTTCTTTGTCCTTTGGTTCCGAGACAAAATTTATTTAGCGTCTTGTCCCATACTATCATGGTCCGAAATGAGCGTTGAGCAATTTTAAACATAAAAATGAAATTGGACCAGTGGCGAAGTAAAAACATAATGAAAATTATTGGTGGAAATTTTTATTGGGATAACGTGAAGTTTGCTATACTTTATCGAGAATGTATTACTAAATCAGCCAAGAATAATGGGCTTTAAAGAGGACTTATTTGTAATTAAATGATTTTAAACGTAACAGAAATCTGGGAGCAGTTGGTTTACTGATTTTCGTTATACGTATGTTGATGATATTTAACTACGGCTATGGTCGTTTCCCGAAGTGGGGCTAGTTGAATACCTAATTACCAACGCTAGGTGTGTTGTCGGGCAGATTTGTTTTTTGATCAAAACGTTTATCTTTTCTATAAAAAGTAATGACACGAAGAATATAGACACCTTGGATGTACATTTTTAACAACTTAGAATTCTGTCTAAATTAATTGCTATATTTATTTTCGCTTTGCAGCAAATTTTAACGACCACATATCAACAAGGTCCAATCTATTATTGCTCGTCACTAGAATCTAAAATCAGTTATCGTCCATGTTACATTATGGTTGTAGATTTGATTAAATAGTTAAACGGGTTGTGATCGTGAAATAGAAGCTCTAGTATGCATACTGTCGTTTGTTTTATACAATTTGGAGTGCTAAATGTTGCCATCTCGTAAAATGGTATGTCACTAAACACCTACAATCACTTTGTTTCATAATGTTTATGTCACATAAATTTAATATATTCGGATACCTATATTCATCAAGGTTAAATTAATTAAACATGCCGACACTTGTAAATTGTTAATAATTGATCGTGTAAGTGTCAGGTTGCCAGGATTGCACAGGTATACTGTTGTCAGGCTTTTCAAAATAATTACTACGTCTAAAACATTATGTTGTCAGAATCTCTTACATAATAACAAATATTTTTCATGTATAAAACCTATAATGTGTACACATATACAACATATTTACACAGTTAACAATGTTAACTTAACATGCCATCTGTGTAATTTGATCGTGACGTGCTGCAACAATGAAATGTTCAATTGTAATATAAAAGCGATGCTTTATAATTATCTTTAAGTAAATTTTATTATTTAAAACTGTAGGGTTTAGCATTGTAGCTGATGTGAGACAAGTAGGGATGTGTATCATTAGAAATGTGTAAATCGGTTAAAATCGAGGCGCATTTGATATATTTACATCCGATCAATTTGACAATGAATTTAAACAAAAGTAGAGTAAACCACAAACGTTAATACGTAATACTTAACCTCAGGCAAAGGCTAAGTTAGCTGACTGTATGGGTGTGAAATTACATTGTTAAATATAAAGGTATATTAAGAAAGTTGAATTGATTATGCGTCTTACTCATCCAAGCAACAGTAGATTAATAACCAAATCATTGGCTTGATCAATGCAATTTAAAGGCGTTAGTCGGTCAATGAAATTAAGAGAGCCGAACCCAACTTTAATGCAAATACATGAGCGATAAAACTTTTGTTTCCACATGAGGTCTTCAAGTTTTCCACCTTCCTTGTTGCGTGCCTTTATATGGAGTTTTTCCAAAACATATTGAGATGTTGTGTAAATATAGGATTGTGCGCCTATTAATCCAATCAAAACAAAATATCCGAAACAACCAGTTATTAAAAACAAAATAAGAAACACCGTATTGTTGGAGTCCCATGACACGCGTACGAGACCATTGATGCTTCCTGCTTGTAGCCCAATGGCCAGGAGTATAACCATTGCCGTTAATAACCAGCGCTGAATTTCATTCATCATCTTGGCTAAAATTTGAATGTGTCGGTACAGACGCAGTGTTGTAAAATTTCCGTCACTGCTACTTGTACAGATGTCCCCATAATTTTGAATATATTCTCGAAAGCTTAGTGTGCAGAGTACAAGTATTCCGCTCATGCACATTGGAACAAGATTTACTCCAATGTGATATAGCCAGTTGACGAAAAGAAACACACATGATTTGCTGATAACTCTCCAAATTTCCTGATACCACAATTCAGTGAAACCATAATTGGTGTCAGAATAACATTCATGTATTACCCAATAATAGGGAAGTGAAGGGTAGCAGGGTTCCTCCCAATGTAGTCCAAATAATACAAAATAGGAAACGATGTAAGAAGCGGGTGTAATTATGTAGCTATATAATACGTTCACCTTTTCCGAAAAGGAATATTTGTATTTTTTGTTCAATTTGAGCGACTGACTCAACTGAATATGACCATTAAAGTATCCCACTAATTTATCTGCATTTAGATCAAATGTGGTTACAAAGATTACATTATAAGTGCACAATACAATTTGAAATAGCGGCACAAAAACTTTGCGAAAATACAATTGCGTTGTCATTTCTTTTTTATCTAGCCTCCTCATAACACAGAGAGTTTGAATTATAAGAGTAGCGTAATACGAGTATACTAACCAGCACCGAATTTTGAAAAACTTTCTTTGTACTTCAAAATTTGTTCCGAGGAAAAATTTATTTAGCTTTTTGTCATATTCTATCATGGACCCAAATGAGCGTTTAGCAATTTTGAACATAAAAATAAAATTCGACCAGTGCTTCAGAAAAAACATGATAAACGTTTTTGGAATTACGTGACGTCTTTATTCAGATGTACACTTTATAATACTAGGAATTTTCAAAATGTGTCTAATGACTGATTCAGTTTATCATAAAGAGATTTAGTAAATGATATTTGTCATTGTTAGTAAAAGTAATTTCGTGAATTTAAGCGAAGTTCTCTTACGTTATGCCCCTAACACTACTGAGCGTTTTGGTAGACTAGAAATACGTTAACTAGCCTATATGGAACTCGTTGAATTATTGGCGATAATAATAATTGGCTTTTATGTATGCATATGTTTAATGTCCATTATAACTCCATGAAACATTTATATTTTTTTCAAAAAATACAAGCAGCGGAGAGGTTTACATATATTTTGTGGATAGTGTGAGATTTATGGATAATAATTACAATGTATATATTTGCTGCCAAGGATGCCATGCCCACCTGTCAACCTGTCAACTACGCAAATGACGAATATTATGTTCTTGTGAGATCCAAAATCAGTTATTGGTAGTCTTGTACATCTGTAGAATACATAGATTGAGTTTATTTATTTATTATACGATATTGTGGAATTATGCGACTATAATGTTTTTTGTGAAAACGTTTAATTATACAAACCTTGCAAATCTGACAATCTGGTTCAGTGTATGTTCCCAGTATATGGTACTCCACCACCTGAACTTTAATAATGTAGTTATTCTAGACGAAAACTGAAGTAGTCTGAAATTACACATATGACTTGGTACGACTGTCATGCTGCTATACTTTAAAAATGGTATACAGGCTGGCAACTATTGTTGTTTCATGACTTTCATGACATCTGAAATAAAAACGGTAGTAGAAGTAACCATGCTGTGCAAGATTAATAAAGCATTCCCAAATGTGTAAATGTTTAATCTGATAATGGATGGTAATCCTTAGAAAACGCATGTTGTTCATGCATTGCAGGTGACACTGATGGCATGGCTCTATGCCTATACAATTTTATTTTGAAATAATAAATGCTTTAAAACATTACAGGACGGTTGCTATTTAATACTGAATGTACAGTTTGGTTGCTTGGATCAGCGCAGCAAGCTGCAGTTTGTGGGAGTTTTTCCAGTTAAATAAGGTGAAGGTTTGACTTTTGGTATGAGGGACAAAGGGTAAAGGTGATAAACCCTTTGCCGCTCATACCAAAGTCTACCTCTTTTAACTGGAAAAAACCAACCACCACGAACTGCGTTCTGCTGCACTGATTCAAGCAACCCAACTGTATCCCAGTTTATTGGATAACGTTACCTACATATAAGTTGTTATTCAAATTGTTACGTGATATTTTACGAAATGCAGCCGTGAAATATTTAAAATTCATCGAAGCACGGCGAGTTAAAATTAATTGAGTGAATTTGATTAATATTTACGTTCCTAACTTATATAATTTTAAACAAAGAAAATGTAAAGAAATGTAGTGAAGGATTATGGATTATTCGTGTGAGTGATTGGTCACAATTATTTCATTTTGGACAGTAAACTACTCAACTTATTTTTGGAATGGCTTTTTGGTGGGGCTTCAGTGGTGCCAATGATGTCTTCTAGTGTTGTCTCCTTTGAAAAACCAAGCAGATAATAAAGGAAAATTTCGTTTGGTAACAAAATATATTTATATTAAAATATTTTGATTTGTGTTACGCAATGTTTACTTACAGCCAAAATTTCTTGCCAATATTTTAAGTACAATGTTCTCAGAGGGTGATCTTTGCTTAAATTTCCGGCACTCATGTACTGACTAAATCCAGAATCCATGGACTGTTTCAAGAAATCAAAGTTACTTGAGCCTGGTTCATTTTCCCACAAGTGTTCAAAATACACGCTGGGTCCAGCAGCTCCAAGGTTAACACCATTCAATTCATATCGGGATACGTTGAGGTATCCAGAAGAAGTTACCCCAAACCAGATTTGAAACGAATATAACTGGGCAAACGGAACAGTAATATTCCACTGACCTTCACCAGCAATTGGCAACGTTGTACTGTTGGGGATCGAAAAGATTGTTCCGT
Source organism: Coecobrya sp. COE2 (assembly GCA_027743765.1). Taxonomy (NCBI): domain Eukaryota; kingdom Metazoa; phylum Arthropoda; class Collembola; order Entomobryomorpha; family Entomobryidae; genus Coecobrya; species Coecobrya sp. COE2. Next base: position 5,230 of record JAHZMV010006470.1, read on the forward strand.
TTGCAGAGTAGTCACCTTGTTAAATGTATAAAAGTTTCCTAAATTGTTATCAAAAGATTTGCAATGCATTCAAAAATAAAATATGTACCAAAAAATGTAATGCTTCCATTAGAAACAAAATCGACTATGAAAGTTCTGAGCTGCATAAGTCCATTGACCCTGGAAATTTCTATTCCATTCGAGTGGTCCTTGACAGCATGATTTCTAAGCAAGTGCAAATATAATTATCTTAATATATAAACTCTAAGTACACTGTAAGAATTACGCCATTCGGTGACCAACCTTAATGAACACTCCAAATTCTATAATAGATTTGACACGATATAATCATCGGGTCCATCTTGTACTGGAGAAGGGTCCAAATTTTCAGATTTTAGCCATGCGGAATAATTATGTAACTTGTTGGTAACAAAATCCTCAAGTTCATTTGAAATTACACTACCAATCAGCAATATATTAAAAGAGAGTAACAACAATATTTTAGCTGTGCCCATGCTTTCTTCAATACAGATAATATTTTGTGTTTAATTGTACATCGGTCGGGCCGCCGCAAAAAATAATTAAAATGTTTTCAACTGGTTCTAATATTCCCAAACGAAGCCACATGAAGATGATGAAGAATGTGATACTATCTACTTGATAAGTCGACATAAAATTGGTTGTGCAATGTAGTCAGATGACAGACGTACCAACCAAGGCCTGTTTCATAGCAAACAAATTTAGACAAAAATATATTATCATCACTTATAAATTCGTCTTATCTTTCTTTTAAAATCAGCCATCTGTGCTCATTCCTAGGAATGAATTCATCTGAACGATGGAAAAGCCATGGCTCGATTGATGCCAACATATCTAATCAATTTGAGTAGAAATTGTTACAATTATGGAATACAATATCATTCATTTGGATTTGACATGAGACTATCTGCAATATCATCACATCAAGGGTGGAATAAACGAAACTGACTTTTGATATCTAAGGCGAGGTAAAATTTGTTATATGATGAGAACATAATGTTTTTGTATTCTACCTTAATATATATACGAATATACTTCAGTCATTTATCTATATTATTGGCACAATTTCCCATTCAGATTGGTGACTAACAACGTAATTGAGATGGTACACTCCAACGAGTAAAGAAAATATAATACATGCTTGTTTTGCTACTCTAAACTGTTAATGTTTAAGAATATAAGTGCACAATATAAAATTACTAGGTAAAAAATTAATTCAGATAATACAAATAGACACATCCACGGTTAATTAAAATTATTCAAGTTTACAATTTTCGCCATAGGGAAATCTGTAATCAGTAGCACACGCGAGCTGATAAATAGATGATTGAACATATTTCTAACACACACAATATTCCACTTATATTCCACCGCAAACATTATTAAACTAATTACATAGATGCAGCCGCTAAATATTAACACCGGCAGGATTTTTTCAAAATCAATTTGATCATTTTGAATTATAATTTTTCTCTGAATCGAGACATCATCAAATTTATTCTTAAATCTGTAGTCAAGTTCAGCCATATCATCCCAGTGAATTTTAAAACCTCCTTCAAGCATTCTAGAAAACGTCTTCAAAACCCAATACCTGTTGACGATCGTTGTCTCGAAGAAGATGATATACTGGGAAAACATTTCTTTTATCGTAAAACATTTTGTACTAAACGCCTTTCCAGCTTCTCTGGAAACAGCTTGATTCTCGTATTTTGCAACTTCTGCAGTCGCAGTACTTAAAATGTTCTTACGTTTATATTTTTCAGAGGTATTGTTTGAATCCCATTTTGCTCTGGCGAAGCTACCATTCAGCAGATGTAACATCCCTTTGTATTTGAAGTAGTCGAAATACATCTTTTCTGGGGGATGATGATACTCTGTCCAAAATTTGGTCCAGTGAATGCGATACCCTGATTCAAGTGCTTGCTTGACCGTGTCAAAAAACTTGGGTTCTTCTGGCACGGACAGAATGCTTGTTATTCCATTGCCATAAAAATTACATACAAATAATCCAAAAAACTGTACAAAGGTAGCCATTACATATAATTGTCGCTTTGTTGGAGAATAATTGCCTATGAACAATCCGAATAAATCGATAACCCTGGCAAAACCATACTCCTGGGTTTTGAAGGATGTTCGGCTTTCAAGAAACCATATAATTAGCAAGTAAGCCAAGACTGATATCCAAATTGGTGTCGTAAACGGAGTAACCCAAACCGAGCAATCATAATCGACTTTCGGGTTAATACTGTTCGTAATTGAGCACGACGTCAAAACTCGTTTCGAATATCTGGAGTAGTGCATCCCCAATTCCAAGTTCAGATTTGCATAACGGTGCATATTCAAATTTGTTATGATGTACTGGCCTGTTCTCCTGTAATCCATAAATTTACGTTTTGGGTGTATAATGGCAGTTAAATTATGAATTTGCAGGATGACTTGTATCGTCATGTCTTCTGTGGTGACTCCTTTCTTTGGCACAACAGCATCTATTCTTCTTCCGTTTCCGTTCCAAAGTAAGTGCTTTTGGAACTCGCGTGGATTGGAAAGTTGACTTGCAATATTTCTGATATTTCCGTCAATGTAACTATTTGCATTGCAGTATCCGTTGCAGAGAAATGTAAATTTGGTTGCATCCTTTCTCAGTGCATCCATTTCCAAGACGACTTTTAAGGAAGGGGCATTCAAATACTCAATACTGAAGCGAGATTCATACTGGGAATGTAAATCTGTCACAGCAAAAAATATAAATACTGTGTCCACATACATGGAAAGATTTTGAAATGTATTGGATACCAAATGATTTTCTTGCTTTCCAAGAAGTGGAGCCAAAACCATGTGTGTAGGTTGTTGAAATTTGGAACCCTGTTTAGTACCAATTTCAAAAGTGTACCTTTTAAATACCATGGAAACCACATTTGAGAATGTTGGGTGGCAACTGCTTTCAAATGAGTGCAAGTACATGATAAAGTTTCCAAAATTATTTCCTACTTCCGAATCTAACTCGTTCGTAAATTGTTTCCAATTCGTTTTCCTGCACAGTAGTTCAGGTCTCCAACATTCCACTGCAAGTACAAATTGCAAGAAGAAAAATTTATTCAATTCGGGACTCATATTTACTGTAGGTGGACTACAATCTTCCGTATTAGAAATAATCAAGTATGTAGGTAAATATATTTTTATTGACTATGTTGCAAACTGAGTTGACTAGAAAAGTCGTTTCAGGAATACTGGGATTCAAGTAATGAACAGGAACTGATTCATCTGATTCAATCTTACATCTGCAGAATTTTATTTGCTTCCAAGTCCAATATGAACCCAAATCATAGTTGTTTGTCGATAAGTCGCACTTCTCTGAACTTAATATTGAACTTGTAGAAACACTTGCACTTGTACATATTTATTATATAATAGCACTTCAGCATTTATTTTTGAAAGCTAGGAAGTCTGAAATTAAAATAATAAGAGGCTTTTCACTTTACCGTAAATTTAGAGAGATTGTTTATCAGGCTCAGGTATGAAATAGTTTTTGTTATGAAATTTTATACCTAAAGAATTGAATCACGTCATCATGTAGTGAAATGAAATAGTAAAGGTCCAAATTTTTACGTCATAAACATAGACTCTGGAAAGAAAAAACTCCTCTGGGACTATAATTAAAATGGAGTATAAGTATGTGTATGATCTATTATTAAGAGCCCCTTGCGTAAGTAAAGAAAAATCCAGGAAACCGTTTGGAATATTAATAGCACAGATTTTTAGCAGAGTTTTTTTTTATCTTTTAGCATCGTTCCTAATTTCATATCTGCACTCATGAATTATTTCCGTTACGACAAAAAGCAAGCATAAGTATTTCTTCCAATTAGAGGCTCCAAGTAGCGTGTATTTTAAGATAAATATGTAATTGTTATTTATAGCAATATTGCATGATTAATTTTGTAACAATTACATCGAGTTTTGTAATAGACATAAATATTTAACATGACCGATGAAAAACCAATGCTTTAGTACCGTAAATAACACCATACCTTAATTTGTCTCATTTTTGTGTAGAAAAATTAAAAGATATTCTAAGAACCAATTATTGCTCGAACAAATATTCAACTCAAACGTGATGCTATACTTAACAAAAACCCTAAATGCAAAAAACCCAGCTTCTGTCTCGTATGCTGAGATTATCAGCCGCATCTATGTAACATTTTATTCGTGCCCTCTTGATCTTCTTTAAGAATTAACCACCTAAATTTAAAAAAAGTAATATTACCGCATCCTGTAATAGCGAAAATTTTTCATCTCTTTGTACATTGCTCTCATTTTATCATACAGCATGTTGTAGTTTGTCCCTGAACATTACTCATTCATTTGTATGACTTTATTTCAGACAAATTGCATTAAAAGCATCATTGAAACATTGCAAACATTTTCTACTCCTCTTATGTTTGTCAGCAGAACATGTTCCCGTATCAATTTGATAAGCTCCTGTTACTTAAAACATTATGGTTAGTCATAGTCATAGTATCTATTTATGATGGTTTGGTATACCATGACTTGCTATATACCTTGGTAAATGCCTTATCATTCATTTGACCTTGCAAAGATTGCTTGGTTATCATTACTCTCACTGACATTTGGGATCAACTGAAATGAAATTTAAAGTTCAATTTTCAAGTGAGTAATATTCCACATGATCACTCTGATTCATTCCGATAACATCGTCATTTGATACATTTACTTTGCCAGTGCGAAATAGGTGTCAACTGTAGAGTATTTTTTACAAATATTTTGTGAAAGCGAATATTTTTTTAAAATGTTGGCAGTTTTAATTCACGGGTTGGCGGTTGTAAATTTTGCCTATGCTTTGTACTTTCATCTCCTATTTCCAGTGGGGGGAAACCTCCCAGCACATTTGTCCAGCAACAAAGCCTTCAGTGCACTGGCAGCTTACCCGGGAATATGGAAGTATTTAACCATATGGGATATCGTAAGTTACATCAAAAGTTTTCAAGCGCTAATAAACAAAATTGCTCATCTTTTTATTGTTTTCTGTGTAGGTTCTGCAGTTGGTTTATCATTCAATTAGTTTATTGAATGATGGTGTCGGCTCCAGCGAGACTAATTCAAAGAAGCAGACAGGACTGCAGAAGTTGCGAGATGCACTTTTTGGAAGTTGGGCTTTCCCTGTTGGATTGGTAGGTGTTTCTGTTTTTCAGCAAAGATACAGTTTAAAATTGTTTCATTTAGATAATGTGTTCGTAAAAATAGCCAATATTTATAGTTTGTTTCAGTGACATTCTGGGGACTTTATGCAGTCGATAGGGAACTAGTATTCGCCCAGGAAATGGATGCCTTTTATCCATCGTGGCTCAATCACGCGGTACACACAGGTCCTGTAGCATTTTTACTTTTGGATCTGATTTTCTCTCCAAAAACCCTCCCGAGCCGTTGTAGGTCCATGCGAGGAACTATGGCATTCACCGTGACCTACTTTTCGTGGTAGCTTGTGCCCCTTACAAATACATATACCTATATTCATCTTACCATCATATTATTATTTCCGATTTTGTTTCTCAAAAGGATCACTTACGTATACATTCAAAATGGCGTTTGGGCTTACCCAGTCTTGGAAATACTAGGAAATGTTGAGCGCATAGCCTTCTTTGCAGCAAGTTTTCTACTCGTTCTTGTACTTAATTATGTTGGAGAAAAGCTGACGAAGTGCAGATGGGGTAAAGAATAATACTTTATAGCACATCTTTTAATTTTGTCGATAATGTAATTTATTTCTGATACATTGCGGTTTTATTTCTAGGCTCCTGTGCTGATTCCGGTGGACCTGCTAAGGCAAAGGATTCAGGCAAAGGAAAGAAAAAGCCGAAGCGGGCATAAATATCCTGTGAAGTTACACGTGGCATTCAGAATAATGATTGATAAATTATTGTGAAAATAAATTTTGATTTCTAAATGCCAAGTAAAATTTGTTTGAAATTCAGCGTTTTATTTCATTTAAATGTACTGCTTACCCGTCAGAGGGTTGGTTAGCATTTTTGTTATGCTTACGCCTTAAATAGTGTAATTATGGTTTAAATATTTTGCCTACTGGCGTTTATTGAAGAACTAAATTATGAATTAATTTTGAGCGGTACATTTCTTGAAATAGAGCGACCTTCTGCTGCAGTATAGCAGGTTATGAAAATTCATATCTCATTTGCGGTACTTTCGCTTGTGACTTTTTTGTACAAGTGTAGTTGAGTGTGAAAAAGCTTGTAGGATTAATTCTCATGAAAACTTAATTATATTGTTTCCGCAGAAGCTATACATATTATATTCGATGGGTAATCATTGGAAATTATTTTATCATAGTGTTAATTAACGTGCAGTGAGCTGTATTATAAAAGAAATTAAATAACATATGTTGGGGCAATGTGAGCAAGCTGTTCCAAAATGTAAATGTTTTCATGGCGAAGGATTCCTGAAGGCCTTCTCTTTTTGCCCTAAAGCTTGTGCTTTGATCTTTACCCTTTCAGCATTTAGTCCTTGTTAAATCAGTATAAATGTTTTTAATTAGTTTGGCGAGTTGGGTTATAAAAGAATTTATGTACGTTAACAACAAAATAAATATGATACAAAAACATTATTTAAGTAGAGTCAAGCCGAATACGTGTGCTATTCATGGTTTTAGTCAACAGCCATCCAACTTAAAATTACTTTTGCATTTAATTTTTAGCCATGTAAAATTATATTTATGTAATATTATTTCTATAAATAACATGATGACATAACACATCTGTACGCTACTCCCGTCTCCATGAAAGTAGAGCTTTAATTGTGCGCCTTGTCAGGCTTTTATAAAAAACCAGAACACTTGATCTCCGTACTGCAAACACAGTCCCATAAGATATCGTTATAGGTTTGCAAGAAACTCTAAATTTCCGCATGATTTTATTCTCTGTTGAGGATTTGCCCCAATCCAAATTATTTTTCCAGGACCGCAAAGTTTTGTTGCCTTTCAAAAACAATACCCTTCCCAGTTGTAACATTCCTATCCAAAGTTCCAAAATCAATACTCCAGAAATTAAAAGGATGAATTTAATTTCACCCTGAAAATGGTTCCAGTATCGGATCAGTATAAAATTAATGTAGGTAATGCACACATGGGTTCCAGTATTAAAACCAAAAAGGTAGCCTCCCAAAAAACAGACTGAATTTGCATGTAAAATTTGGAAGGATCTGTAGGTAACTTGTAAATTGTACGGAGTTCTTAAAGCATCACTGGTCAAATATAAAGTTCTACGTCCAATTATTAGCTCTCTGGCATACAATAATGTAAAATATGCTCCGTATGTTATAGCACAAAAAGCACAGAAACAATTTAACGGCAGTAATGAGGAATACACGTATATTCGACAAGCGACAATAGTTAGTAGAACCGCAATGTTATCCATGTATCTTTTTGGAATCAGGATGCCCATTTTTAATATAGAAGACGGGTGCAAAGCCAGAAAGAAGCTAACTTGGAATATTAGACAGATATAATTTAGAATGATTAGGGCAAGTAATGCATCAATAATGTTATTGAACTTATGGCAGCGGGAATTCTTGTGGATATAATTTCTCTCAATATGAAGAACCAGGCTAACTATTCCATTTAGACTTTTGACACAATCTTGAGTATAGAAAAAGAGAATAGAAGACAATGTCAGTGAGATAGCAAAAATTAGCGTAATTCCAGTGGAGATGTACATTTTCCCAACATCACCATTCTGTGAATGTTTATGTATGCCGGGCAGAGCAGCGATGAGCCAGAGGAAGCCTAAGAGAAAATTGAAACAAAATCTGGATTTAGTAATAGGATTATATACAAATCTGAACTTTATCGGATGAAATTCAATAGGACATCCACTGAATATTTCGGCAAATTTGCATGCACATATGGCAAGTTTAGGGAAACGGTCACTAAACATTTTAATGCAGTCAGTTCAGTTTGCTAAGCAAAATCAGAAGCTATGTACACTGTGAAATGTGAAACAACTTCTCAAATATATTAATATTCGTGTAGATTGTAGGAATATAGTTTTTTAATGACAGAAATAATCTCCTGCTAACATAACTCAAAAGGTTTGTAGATTAATATATAATAATATAATTTCTGTCTGTATTTTTTGTGCAAATTTTTTGATAAAGTGAAACACGAATAAAAGGATACTGTCGACTTTAGAAACGCTCAAACACTGAAGAGCATTATAACAGCTTGACGGTTCAAAAAAGTTTCCACACATTACACAAATAGAAAGGGTTACCCTGAGGTGACTTTAAATTGAAAAATCCTATTAACTTGGATGGATTCGTCTTACATAGCTCATCACCTTCAAAATCATGCAATGCAGAAAACAATTTTTTCCGGAAGCATAACTCTATGTATGAGGTCAACAATAATAGGCAATTGGACAAAATTGAATTATTTAAAGAAAATGAATTTCATTTTTAAATTGGATTTGGACGGTATAAAGAAGTTTTCTCCTCTGGTACTGAAAGTTTGCATTCGCCAAGATATTAAATTATATTCCAAACAAAAAGACAAACTTAGAATGCATGTTCTGCTTGTGCCCTCGTCCGCGTTATTTAATAGCATGGCATTGTTCCTGATTAAAAGGAATTATTTATTAATTTTCCACAGGAGTATAAATAAACTTAGGCTCATTTCCTGTTTGCTACCGGTGACAGTAGCTGCTATTATAAGATATTACAAATCACAATCACAAATATTATTCGGAAAATTTGAAGCGTGTTTAATGAAGAAATTGCGGAAGTTATTTTAAAAAATTAGTTTGAATTAGTAATTCAAGGCTCCTAATAAAATATAAAGTTCTTGACTAGCGAACATTTTAGACTTGATTTGAATAGCAAGCATATTCTTTCATCGTTTGAAAATGTCTTCTAAAGAGTGATATTGTATCATGAAACCGTGAGATAATAAATCAAGTGCACACACAATTCCCTACACTAAAATGGTAATGCAATCTCTTAACCTTCAATCATTCAACTAAAGATGCATTTATGTGTATGAATTATTAATTTTATACGTGAAAACATTTAAATCTTCAAGTTTGTAACGTATAATAAATGGTCGGACAAAAAATATAGGTTTAATTTATTATATTCTTTGGAACAAATACCAATTATTACACAAGGAACATGACAAGCACAACTCACCAAATCATTTACACAATCACATACACTTTTATAAATTAATGCTATGTTACAATTAGAATATGTTACCACAATAGTAAATATTGACATTTTAGAAATCAAGTATAATATCTAGCATCTCTGTACTTAATATTTGAAGCATTAAATGTAAAATTACTCTTGGCTAAGGATGCAACATTATGGAAGAAATACAGGTAGGAAATTTTAATCATGTCGTAGAAAAACCTTTCTTTTGGTATATTTTACATTTGGCTGTGAAGATGTAACCCAACTTTCTCCATTTTTGTGATTTCAATAACACGACCAACTTTCCCTGGCCGTATTACTACGAGGAAGAGGAGAGATATTTGGTGAGCCAGCTTTCAATCTGCGCCTCGTTGTTCTTCAGCCAGCGAATGTTCAGTTGAATCATTTCCAAACTCTGATTCAGCGCTCGGGCGCCACTGCCTACGTCAACGTCATTAAAAAAGCTTGTCACCTCAGCGTAGTCAAACTCGCTGCTAAAATGACTGACAACGGCTGTGATAAGACTGCCCATTGTGAAGCTACCCTCACCAAACATGTCTTCAAAATTTGGCCAGTATGCACGTAGATGACGCCATGCCAGAAGTCGACCACTGGGATTGGCAGCGACTCCAGCTAAAACAGTGCGCACGTCTTGGGGTCGCACAATATCTCTGTTGAGGCATGCGTCGAGGTACTGCTGAAGCAGCCATGGATCCGCTGCAGAGCCCATGGCTTTTAACAGGAGCTTCTTCTCACTTGGAATCCGACTTTGGTTGTACTGAGCCCAGCAATGATCCCATCCAACGACCCCACCGTACTTCACCCCCGCTGAGTATACAACCTCTCTTAGATTTGGCGGCACTCGGGCGCCTTTGGCCATCCAGTTGCTGAATTTTGTAGTGGCTTCTTTGACAGCGTCCTTGTTATCGCAGAGAATTGCGGTGGATAAAATGTCGCTTCTAAGGAGCTTCATCAAATGCCTGCCCTCATCCGCCCACCCAACCCGTTTATAAATGGGATCGATAAGCTGCAAAACAAATTGGGTGAGGAGACGATGTGCCCTGCGCTCGTTGAGGATTTTGCTCCAAGAACGGAAGTGGTCCAGAGCCGTGGCCCAGGGAACATAATTTGTTTCCTTTAAAAGATAACGGCTCACTTCCAACGGCACACTGGCGTCCACAATTCCAGCTCTGGAAAAGCATAATCAATGTGATTAGAGATGAACAAGCCCAACATAACTTATTTTTTGGCTTACTTGCAGAGTGTAAACGCATCGTCAATCAAGCTGGCCCTGTCTGTTGCAGTCAAAGTGAAAGGATTGTTCATTAAAGTTTTCACCAGATTTTCCCACAACTTTCCCTGGTAATGCACCCGGTAAAAGCCGGTCTGATTCACATTAAATTTTATCCATTCCGTTTTTGGTGGCATTGTAAACTCGTCTAAAAATCATAATTAAACCAAGTTTG
>JAHZMV010006471.1:0-49158 GCA_027743765.1 Coecobrya sp. COE2
CATTGCGCAGATTTAGAATTTCCATATCACGCTGGGCTAGTAAAGCTTCAGCATCCTCAGCGCCATGTTCTACAGCTAATGAACGATCTTGCACGGATTTAGCAAAGCTTTCAAGCTCTTTAATTTTAGCCTCTTTCTCGTCGCACAATCGTAGCACACGGTCAAGCTCCAGCTGCAATGTAGGGGATAAGCCTGTGTTTGACACGACGGATTTACCAACTAGAGGCTCCACCACTATACTAGCTTCCATGGGAGAAACGGAAGATTGAGTCATGACATCGTCACCGAGGCGATGCTTCAATTCGGCTAACTTGTCATTCTTTTGTTTCAAGGCCTTTAGAGCTTTCTTCAATTTTTCTTCAAAATTTCGACATTTCTCAGTTGTGGCGGAAAGCTCTTCGGTCTTTTTAGTCAGCTCCTGCTTCAGTTCCGTAACCTGATTGTCTTCATTAAAACCTTCGTCCAGTAGAACCGGAGCGTCTTCGGCCCAACCGTCGGCGGGTCCTGATAATGACTCTGCCACATTCTGGTAACATAAATGAGGTAAATTACAGTTTATGTATATTCAACTACGGCGAGAAACCATAAAATGTATTTAATTAATATTTAATAATTTCATTACCTGCGATAGTTTCACTGCAGCCAGTTCACTGACCAAGCCCTCAATCTTCTCCTGTGATGATGCATTTTCAGCTGAAAGTTCTTCTATTCTTCTTTCATACTGAGCAATGAGTAAACTGTTTTCGAAGAGTCTGGCCTCAAGTTGTACCTTTTCCTCTTTCTAAATCCATGTAAAATTATGAGTTATTAACTATTCAGAAAACTAAACACACAAAATATATGTTTGGAAACTCATTATAGCATACCAATGCATTGATCTGTGGTGCAAGTTCACCAATTCCATTTGCTAATTCCTCTATATTTTTACTGGTTTTTGCGCTGTCAGCTGTGAGTTGATCAAACTGTACTCTGTAATCAGAAATAATGCTATTTCGTTCACGAAGCGCCTCCGAGACTTCCTTATTTTCAGCAATCGATTCATTCAACTGTCGCTGTTTTTCTTCTAAAGCGGCCTTCAGTTCCGTGATCTGAGCTTCCATTTCTGTAAAGCCTTCATCTGGGAGTTGGGGCGTACCATCCGACCAACCATCACTTTTGTCTATTTCAACGATGCCCTCAATGGGTGGTTTTCCCTGTTCCAGATCTTCACATTTTTTCTCCAGTTCTTCATATCTGCCAGACAGCTCATCTGCAGCTTTACGTTGAGCCTGTAGATCATTCACCAACGACTGATTTTCTTTCTGGAGCTCATCATACTTTTCCTCCCATGCGATCGTGTTCATAGCGGTCTCAATCCTCATTGTCTCATTGCTCTTGGTTTCCTCAAGCTCCTTCTCCAACAGCTCATGCTTTTGTTGAAGTACCTGCAGAGCTGTAAGAATTCAAAAGAGTATTAACTTGCATGCAAACCCATTCTGGATATAACCTTTCTACTAAAATCATAAAGTTAAACCAAACTTGACAACTTACATTCCTTCAATGATTCCAACTGTTGGGCATTTTCCTCAGCTACGGTTTTCATTTTTTCACTCAACTGTGCTTCTGAAAAAGTGGAAACAACAGATATTTAAGGTTCCTGCATTGATGCCTAATTCTAGTATTCATATTGAAGCCTGATCTTATCGATACCCTTAACATAATTATATACATATTCTCCATTCATTTTTAAATTGGTGACCCAGAGTGGTGTTATGTCTCCCGTTAAATTCTTCAACCCCGTCATTGTCACCGAAGGATATTATGAGAGTAATGAAAGACGTTTGAATTGAAGTTACAGGAGAAGAATAATATAAAACCAGTGAAACTGACAAGTCTACGTGTAATACTGATAGTGAAAGCAGTCAAGATTTTTTTACGTGGCAAAGCAGATAATTATTTAGGAAATGTATTACGTGTATATAGGTAAGTAAGTATCTGAATGAAGATTGCTTAACGACGTGTCAACACGTAGATGTCATGGAAAGCAGCAAGGCAAAGATTACAGCTCCTCATACAGCTACCCCAACCACAATAACCATTAATAATAATAATAGTAAAAAAATGTCCACCAGCTAGAATAACTATACTGGTCCCTTTCTCTTATGATTTAAAAGTCATTTGCCCGTACGTAAAAGAAAATTTAATTTACACTGTCCAGTGCATAGTATATTTAGTTGTTGTCAATCAATGTACACATGTTACGTTGCACAAAGACTTGTGTAAATTGTCAATACAAAAAGCTTAGTACTATCAGTAATCATTCACATAGACAAACAATGGCAAAATAAATGCAAAACGTAAAAAAAGCAATGCAATGTCCTACCCACTAAACTGGATCTGTCGTTAAAAAAACTAGATATGTTATGTGGTTAGTTGGATGAATAACGGTGACAAGAAGAGCATACAAGGTTACCAGTATCTAGTTGTTGGGTTAACGGCAAGTTAAGTGTTCATTACTTGAAATGCTGATTAATTTAAAGCAAAAGAGTTGTGCATATAAACAATATTGTCCCTCAGTTCCTAGATACTCTTATGAAACGAACCATCACCCAATAATTTCATAATACACAAAACAAAAAATTCTTATACCCTGCCACCAAAATTGATAAACAATATTTCAGATATTACAGATATTCGTTGCAATGTTCAGTTGGATAAGGTAGCTGAGAGGAGTTGGAATTTACCTTGCTGCTCACGCTCATCAACGTCTACCAGTTGAAGAAGAAGATTACCTTTCTCCAACTCCAACTCTGCAATTCGATCTTCCAGAGATTTTTGCGTGTCAGTCCAGGATACCTAAACAAGTAATTTTTTTATTATGACAAAAAATAAATAAGATAACTGTTACTTGAATTAATTAAAAATCTTGATAGTGAAATTCAGCATGATATTGAGTCCAATTTTTATAAATACTCTGAAAAATATACATACCGTGGCTGTCGCATCATTGCTCTGTGTCGCATCATTGCTCTGTCTGAAAAAGTTCACCGGGCTATCTTCAGCTTCAAGACGCTCCTTTGCTTCCTCCATTTCTTTTCGCAAAGATTCATTTTCTTCTTGAAGTTTTTTCTCCACAGTAGCAAATTGCTCTTGTTTTTCTCCCAATTCTTGGAGTATAGCGTCCTTTTCCGATTTACGGTCACGCTCCGAAATTTCAAGCTGTTCCTTCTTTTCCTGCACTTCTTGTTTTAAATCGGCAATGGTCTTCTCAAGTTCCAAATTTTGGCTTGTTACCTGCGAAACTATTTCGCTTTGGCCTCGTAGTTCCACAACGTCCAAGTTTACGATCCGAATCTTTTCTTCGATTGATTCAAGCTCCACTTTGTATGCCTCCTTTTCGCTTAATGCTGTCTCCACTGCTTGCTCTGATAAGTTAAGTTTGGTCTGGAGATCTTTAATTTCCTCTCGTAATTTGTTTTCCAAATCTGACTTCTCATCTCGTAATTGTTGGAGTTCATCTTCAAGCTGCCTCTTTTCCTGAGCAAATTGTTGCTTAAGAAGATCATTTTCTTCTCTGGCATCCTCAAGCTCCTTTTCCAGGGTTTCTTTCTCTTGACGGGATGCTTCAGTAATTTTTTCTACTTGCGCAGTGAGGCCACTTGTTTCTTCTACCCTGTAAGATTGAAAATAGATGTTTTAATTGAATTGAATTGAATAAAGATAAATTGCAACACTTTTAGACAATTGCAAACATTTAGCCAAAGCTGATTACTTACTCGGATTTTAGTTTCTGGATTTGTTTTTCTAAGAACTCTTGTTGCTCTTTCCACCGTTTTTCACTGGAATTGTAGCTTTCTGTAACTTTACGAAGTCTTTCAGAGGTTTCCATTATGCACTTATCTTTTTCTTCCAGGGTTCGCTTCAACTTTTCCACACCCGAAGTAGCTGTTTCACTTTTAAGACGAAGCTCCTTCTGACAGTCTTCTAAGGTACTCTGAAATTAATCATCAATCATGTACAAGTTAGCAATACAACAGGCTCGTACGCGACTAAGCATTCCATCATTCATTAATGTTCAATTAATTTAGATAGTACCTCGAGATCCCTTTGTGCCTTCTCTAAGTTAGAAATTCGTTTATCCTTCTCCAAAATAGCAAGGTCCTTTTCAATCAAATCTTTTGAATACTTCTCAGCCAAGTCCTCCGCCTGTGGAATTTCGCCAAGATATTTCGGGTGATTAGTTATGTATTTGTTAAGTCATTTGTACTGTATTGTGTTCTAACCTACTTTAAATGCTAACAAGTAAAGCTTACCGTTGGCATGTTGTAGCCCATTTCAGACAGTGCATCTTCCAACCCCCCTGTCCATTGATCATCATCTAGGCCTTCAACTCCCATTCCTCCAGGTGGAGAAAATGAAGGAATCGGTTCCCTTGGGGCAGTAGATGCCCATGCCTTTGCACGGCTGTAGGATAAAGGAGATATATTAATATGGGATTGTATCCTGAAGTAAATTGTGATGAAACTTAATCTGATTTACTGTACTAACTTTTCGCTCTGGCGTTGATCATCTAGAAGCATCTTCTTCACCTCACCTATCCATTTTTGATTACTGGCAATACTACTAATATCACTCAACGGACTACCATATGGAGTATTGATGATACTATCAGGTTCATCAAATAATACATCATGAGAGGTTACAGGTTGGTCACCTAACTCTCTTCTCCTTTGACCGACGGCAACCTGACGAAGTAAGAAAAGCAAAAAGCATATAAACAATAAACTCAAGTTATAATTTAACAACTTTACAAAATTATAACACAATACCTCCTCCTCGTCTTCGTCAACCGGTGGGCGTACTTCGTCGTCTAATTCTTCAAACATCAACGAGTCGGGATCAAGAAGGCTCTCGTCCCGACGTGCTCCTTCCATTGCAGCCTGTTCCACTGAATCTAAAATAAACAGCAATTACATATTAACTATAATTAAATATGTTGTAGCCAAGATTAAATATTTATAATATAGTTAGAACTTTACCTGCGCTATTTTCCTCTTCATCATCGTTATACATGTTCAGTGGCACTGCACCCGGCGGACGGGCTCCTGCCATTTTTAAGGATAATTTTCTAGGACAATTCTAATTTTCAGCTGAATTCATCCATTAAAATCACCAAATGTCTGTCAAAATCAGAATTAAAGTATATAAACCTTTATAAACTTTCCGTTCTAGTGACAGACAATACTTTTAAACTCTTAACATCGTTTGTGCAAACTTTAAACTCCTTCTGCACAATTGGAGCTAACAACTAACATTTAATTTATGAAATATTTATTTTTAAAACTATTCTACGCTTCAAATTGTACACAAGATTAACCTGTCTACAATTTTACCAAATGCAACAATAATATATGCATTTTAATACAACTTTTGCTACAGCTCAAGTTGAAAACTTCACATTCCGAACACCGAGATTATTATCTCTTTAAAACTTAACATTTCCAATACATAAATCCTCGTATTTTCCTTAATTGTTTTGCTTACTATCTCTCTACATTTTAAAATCGAAACTATACAATCATCTAATTAATTTTCTTCCCATAATTAATAGAACATCCAGTAAATCCAAAACTAAACCTACACTATCCCTCCCGCATCAGTCACTCAATAAAACCACTCACCACACAAACAAAACCTCAATACTGCAATAATCCCTCATTTATCCCTTAATTACCCTCACTAATTAATAAAAATCAATCCCTAAATTACAGCCAACCTCAATACCCTCAATACTACAATCTAAACTATCCAATAATTAATTTTCACCACCAAAACTATATAAAAATAGACCATTTTTTAAACCAACTTACAACCAAAGTGTACACCTTAACTATCCTCAAAAATTTAAACTTTTTAATTAAAAAACCTGCTGGATTCGCAAAAAAAATATGTTAGGTTCCTTTAGCAAAAGCAGCTGACGACGACGTCGATGACGACCATATTACAGCCCCTCACCTGTTTTATTTTTTAGCCTTGCAAAAAAAACCAGTCGTGGTCGTACTCGTCGTTCTAAAACACCATTTAGCTTACAAAGAAGCGATGCGAAATTAAAAGATGCTCTTGTATCTCTACAAAAAACAGAGTTACGTGTTAAATACCTACTTGAGTTTAACTATGTTTAGTTGACTCGCAGAAAGGTGGTGGTGGTGGTGATAAGAGCAAAAATACGGCAGGTTACAGATATCTTGTTATAAAAAGAGACTCTCTCTGGCTGTTTTAGACATTTGCCACTTGACTTACCGCAAAATTAGATCTTTTTTGGTGGATGCCGTTTCTCACATGGCCACGTTGGCTCTTTTTTGCTGATGGTGAGGATGAAGAGATGACGGTGGTGCGTGAGAGGTGTTTGTTAGGTGTTAAGTGCACACATCTCAGCATTGAGCAGTATGCGTTAGAGCTCTGTGTAGAGAGAAGGCAAGAATTGTACACGGGCTCTTGTAGCCCAAGTGCGACAGAGCAGAGAATTGTAAAAAAAAATTTTTTTTAGAGTTAGTAAAGTAAAGTGAGTTAAAAGAGGAGCTTTTGGTTTGGAGAGTAGAGTTTGCCGTTCTTGTTTCGGTTTCATCAGCATAGCTAATACCGTAAATGTTGGATTTTGAGGCGGGGTTGATATATTGTAGCTTTAGGGCTATGTGTAGGGTTTTTTTGGCTAATTGGATTTTAATTGATGTTTTAATTTGATGGATGTTAATTATATAAAGTATATAAATGGAAAGGAATCGTTAAAAATTTAGGTAATACAAAGTTAGTAATGTGGAATAAATGCATGAAACATTTAGATGAATGTAGTTTGTAGTATGCTCTGGCATTTAAAATCCGGTAGTATTTAATAAAATATGCTCACTGTCTTTTGACAGTAAATGATTTTAATTATGCTATTATTTGGTAAACTAGTAGGTAATTGTTGGTGTTTTAAAGAAAAATCTTAATTGTTTATATAATATCATATTGTTGTTAATATGGATTGTTGCACGGCATGGCCTCTCAGTTTACATTTTTGTTGGATGGGCCCTTAACCGAGTATTTACGGTAATTGCATATTACGCCAGTGACTGCCATTTTTGCTTTAGAGCCGTTGTTGTTCATGCATAGTTAAAAATATCATGTCATAATAAATAAATACGGTAGATGTAGAGAATAAAGAGGCAAAAGAGCATTATTATATTTTGGAAGGCTATTTATAAAAAAATTGCTTGACTATCTCTTGAGAATGCAATGATTTCGTTCGTTTTTTACGTAATAAATATTTCATGCATTTATTGTTGTGGTTTAATGGAAGAATATATATTTACACAAAAAAGTTTTTGGCAAGCTACAATTATCAAGGCTACACACACGCGAAAAATAATGGCTATTCTTCCTTAAATTTGTTATGCCTAATAAAATAATAGCATCTGCGGCGCGCATGGAAATATGATTATGGTTACTTGTTCTGCCATATTGCATTGTGGACACAGCAACGTAAATTTATGCAGGATTCTCTCTGCAGAGCAAGTTTTACTCAAATATGGGGAATATGTGGTTAAACAAGATTAAGTTTTAATTAAAGTAGACGGGTTGGGAACAAATTACATTTAGATTTTTTTCGTGGTATTTATTGAACCATAAATAACTTGCATGCTTTTCATACTTTTATTATGCAATATTGTGCACTGTATTGAAGATATTTTGGGTATATTATTTCATCAAGATTGCAAATGACGGCATCTTTGTCACCAAAATCTAATAATTTCCGTGTTCTTTGTTTTAAAAATAATTCGGTATATGTAATCGGCCAGGGAATGTTGGATGGAGATAATATATTTATGGCATATCATCACAACCGACGACGAGACAACTATACATGTAACAAAGAAATGCAGGGGGTCGACAATTGCAAATGTCACGGTCAATTTCAATATTGGTTTTTAGCAATTGTAAACGGGGAAATGTTGGAATTTCTTGTAAACTTTTCTTGTCTGACGCAAACGGAAATCACGTATTGAAAACAATAGCACAGATTTTGATATGAAACTCGGAGCAAGTTTATATACTGCTGCTGCCAATAAAATATTCCTGCTCATTTGTTTCGTGTCAGTTATCTTTTTGCTCAAAATCTTGTCGGTTCTCATATACTTCTCATATACGTACCGACGCTTACAGGAGATTGGAAAATATTTAAAATCTGGAATGATTTGGATAATGAAAAATAAATAATTAAACTGCTTTATACAACTTTTCCATTGTATGAGTTTGTTTGAAAATGGTATAAAAATCCCTGATTAACCCATAAAATATATATTTCTTAAAGAAAGCTAGATTCTATTTGTTTTGATTTCTTCTTTTAATTCAATAGATTATTGGCGTCGTTATCACTTCTCCCATGTGGAAGAAGCAGGACCTACAACGTTATCTTTTAATAGTTGCCATAAAGATCCGTTAATCGCTTCTATAAGAATGGACACGGCAAAGAAAATGAATAAAGCCATTTATTTCGACCCCCACACACACTCTCTCTTCTCGCACACAAAAGGCAGTTGGTAAATGTAACGAAATGTCGGTATGATTAACGTCGTCGGTATGTCAACAGTTCACACTTGTGTGGGGCTTTGCAATAGGGTTTCTTCGTTTTACGTAATTCCGTCCAACTTTCCACCAAAGATTGATCACGAACAAGCATATTTGGAAAGCCGTGTGCTTCTTGGAAATGTTTCCTCTGCTCTTCTCCATATTTTACTAACTACGTCAGCAACTGATGTGTAGTAAATGAAAGCATTATAATAATAATAATATAACACTCTCTCATAACATATTATAAACTAAAATACCCCCAGAGTTTGTTTACTCATCTTAATAAATTTTCTAACAGAGAAAATTGTCTAGACATTTTCAAATGCATACATACTTACATGCATACATTTTTCCTCCAAAAAAATTAACTGGGATCGTTGATTAGCTTTTTTATTCTTTTGTTTTAAACCATATCAACATTATATATTATCTTCAAATACAACAAGACTACCCAAAAAAATAATGAAAAAATGCACAACGTTGTTTGTGCTCTAATTAATGTGAAAGTCAATACTACTGTTAACTTTCCAAGAGAGACAATGTATGTATCTCTCTAGAGATGATAATATTGTCGAATATTTCAGGGTATACTGCACTCTGAGTAATTTTCCTCCGATGCTGGCCAATTTTTCGTCTTTCTGTGCTCCGTGCGCCCACCATTATGTAAAAAATCTTTTCTAGACGACAAGACAAGGATGGTGCATTACATGCCCTGTTTGTGTGCACGCTCATTTCATGAATGTGAAAGATGAAGAAAAAAAGTCCTCAGAGATAAAGCAGGAAAACGAGGTAAGAAAAAGAAGGATAAGAAGGATGATGCGACGATACGTTACTTAAAGCTATTTGGAATATTGTCGTGTGTGTGTGCTCTTGTGTGAGTATTATCTTTTACCAGACTAGAATAGAAAGTATTAATAGAACTAGACTTGATCCTTCTCTCAATCTTTTCGGCCACACGAAAACATTCATTAAAGAAGTCTGATGATGTTGATGAGGATGATGGTAAGTAAAGTACCAACAACGACTAAAAATCCATTCATTCAAGGAGTTAGTAAAGTAGTGATGACGACGATTATACTTCCACCACCACCATTACTATTGCATTTACTTAATCGATGTTTGTGTAGTGTTGTATACACTCTTGTCTTTTTTTAAAATATTTCCTCTTGTCTTATATGCAGTTTTAATGTTGGAAGTATTTTCTAGTTTGCTACCTCAGCATTCTTTTTTATGGTTTTCTAGAAAGAGTCTCGGGCTTTATTCCACATTAACGAAAACCAAAGTTTCACACTTTGAGTTGTCTTTTGTTTCTTACTATGTTTGGTCACAGAGGGAAAAAAACAATGACAAAATGTGTTTTTGAGAAGAAGGAAAGAGACAATTGTAATTCGATTAAATTAGCTACCAACAACCAGACTATGATACTTTTTCCGACCGTTTCCCCTTCCCGTCGCATTTTTTCTCTTTTGAGTGGTGGTAGTAATATAGCTAAGGTATATCTTTTATTTATTTCATTTTATATGCTGTTATCCGATACAGCTAGAGAGAGCTCTCTGATGAACATGTAGCATGTAACACGCGTATATATTCCCTTTTTTACGTTTCAAAGCAATTGAAAACATTTGAAGAGAGAGAAAATATAGTCAAATTATCTCGAGGGCGTTGACGGTGACTTTACTTTGGAATCATTTGCTGAATTTTGATACGAAACATGATGATGAGATGGTGATAACAAGGAAGCATATTTCCACCTTAACTCCCCGTATAATAATGCAAGTACTCTTTTAATTACGTCGTCTGTGAGATATCCTGTGACCATATCTCCATTTTTGTACCACCACAGACAGTAATGTAGGTAGGTATTCTTTTTTTCTGTGTGGATATCACACCTTTTCTAAATGAAAGCATGTGCTTGTGTTAATACCCATTTTAAAATATAAATGTGTTCGGGATATGCATGTGAGTGTGTGTGTCGATGATGATGTTCGAAACGCTCTCCAAGGCTTAATTCATACAGTTAAGTAGGTTGATTGGCAAATGAGATATAGACCGTCCCGGCATTTCACTAAATATTTCTTGTATTAGCAGCTTTAATTTTTGATCATTTTGAAATGCGGTGTTAATCGTTGTTGGAAAACAGTTTGGAAAATAAATGTATATACACCATGATCCAACTTCATTATCTGTATAACCTGTACACTAAAAAACAAGAGATGCGATGCACAAACATACATATACTTTGATACTGCTACATAGACATCTTATTTGGTACATGTGCATATTACACTCCCGTTTCAAGTTCGGAAAAACGGTGAAAATTATCGTGGCAGCATTGCTGCCGTTGCTGCTGCTCATGTGCTAAACCGTTTTGCTGCCACTACTGCTGGTGGTCTCGCCCTCTCCTTCTTTTCTCGCTGGCGTTATGCTGTTGGTGTTACGTGGATTTTTTTCTTCGGTTTTCTGCTTCTGAATGACTACACATTTCAAAACGCTATCTGGTTTACAATAACGTTAGCGTTTGTCGGGCTGTTGCACCGCGTGTGCATATGCATACTACTGAACCATGTTGTGGAAAGTTGGTTTCACCATCGCGTTTCCTGTTTCGGCTAAAACCCCTTTTTATAGCGTGTTAGATGGCTATATTACACACAAAAGAATGTATTTCATTTTCACTCAGGTTTTATCCTATTTATCACTGTAGCTTTTTAAGCAGTGGTACGTGAGTATGTAATGTAAGTTGGTTGTAGGTTGGAGCCTAGCTAGCTATTTTAAACAGAGAAGGACAACCGCTTTATTATTTGCTTGGTGAAACTTTTGACGAATCAACCTGTGCCGATAGACAGGTCAAACACACCATGAGCGAAATTAAACGAGACCATGTCACAAATGGAATTTTTTAGTGAAAAGGAGAACACATTGTTCATGTGTTCCACCTGGAATGCTGCAGTCAGTCGTCTAGTTATTGGAGTGAGGACATGTTTGGGAAGAGGATTTTTTGTTCTCGATGCCCCCTTTACTCTCTAAGAATAATATTATATCCTTTTCCTCCTTCCTCACACATTCACTGCGCAGGCATTTTTACAAGTGAAAAGAAAACACATCTTAAAAATATTGTACTTTTGGACTTGGGGCTTTGCTACAACAGAAATAGGATGAGCAATACCTAGTTAAAAGTAAATCATTCCTTGTCATAATTATTTTCTCTTAACAATCTATGACAAATCTATAAAGCATCCCATATAGCCTCTTTAAGATGACTAAATAGGTATACTCGTAGTTCATACACAAAAGGGGATAGTACTATGAATAGTACTTTTTTTCGAATAAGATAAATACATTTAATGTAATTTTTTAACTACTTTACCAAACTTTTATAGGTTCATTTTGACGGTAAAGAAATGAGATGGCAACATTAACAGTAAACGCATGTTTAAATAAGCTACCAATATTAAAATTAAAACAATTAATAAAAAACCCGCATAATAGCCTAGTTTAACATGATGGTGTATCCAAGTAATTCTTCCGTATCCGGTCCATTGACAAATTTATAGATATATTTTTTCGCTACCACCGCCTATTAATCATTTTAACAAAAATATTTTCATAAGCTCCGTTTAACACCATGCGCATAGGTACATATGCCAAATTACGTGGCACTATGACGCTAACAAGAATCGCATAGCATATTATAACAAATTATCGGTTTATTATAAACAAAATTTCAGGGTTGTAGAAAGTTACAGTTTTCTGCAACGGCCGTTGCAGGAGCGGGATTTTTATAAGCTATAGTTTCGGAGCGGGATACTTTTTAACGAAAAAATACTATGCGGTTTTCCTCCATAAGTTAATGAGGCCGTAACTTCAAGAGTTAATGCATTTCAAATGAGAATTTTAGCAAGTGGCCTCATGGGGTAATGTGAGACTGCCGAGTTTTTTTGCGCAATTTGATCTAAAATTCATGCCTTCTTTTCTTTTAACATACTGGAGCTTATAAATTTAACCGAGGAGGTTATTTTTTGTTAAGAGCGGGATCTTTTTGGCGAAGAGCGGGATTTTTTGTAAATGTCGTTGCAGAATACTGCAGAACTTTCTACAACCCAGCAAAATTTGTACAAAAAAATGAGCTACAATAAAAACATGCATTGTTAAATATTTTAAAATTCACACATTTAAAAAAAACTGCTAATTCAAGCAAGTTGGACATTTACATTACATTCTGCATAATATTATCGTTTCTCAGAGAGAATGATATGTGCTGATAGGTACATGTGTACACATTTCCACTGCCGAGACAAGAGGAAATGGACAAGAACCAAAAAAATCTCAGTGAGTCACTTTCCAATGGCATCATTATCATCGCCGAACACCATAATAACAGCAGTGGCCGTGGCCACCGTCGTATCTTTAAATTTATGTTTGAACCGAAAAACTATCCTTTTTTGCTAGAATGATTCAACAAATATATACCTACTGATAATCATCGATATGGTAATTGTATCTCTCTCCCTACTCATAACACATAACATATATATCCTTTTGCATGTACATATCTTAGCCAGGAATTTTGCATCATAATCACTTCTACACAAAAACTACTGAAAATGAAGGCTAGCCAAAAGCACACAAGAATATTTTTTCAGCTTTCCAAAACAACGATATGGAAAGATACTTATGGATGCGGAGAGAAAGATGCGGGGATATAAGGAAGAAGAAGAAAATATTTAACGATTTTTGTCTCTTTGTGTGAAGTAGAGAAGAGCTAAGAATAAATGGGGTAGCAAGTGAATTGTTCTGTAGAGTAGTCAATTTTTTTATGTATCGAAAGTCGGTGGTGTCACAAAATCCTAAAGTAAAGGTACATGATACGATGATGGTGACCCGTGCGACATGGCATCCACCAGATGAAGATGAGCAAAAAGAGAAGGAAAAAAATTACACATACACACAATGTGACGACGGCATTGTGGTGATTGTCACGTCTATAGAGGAGAAAATGTGGTGTTATAATATTCGGGAAAAATTTAACTATGAACTTACAGGTTTCATTTGATTCCATTACAAACATGCCAGCACATACCAAAGCAGTGATGATGATGACGATGATGATTATATTAAGCAGTATTAGTGGTAGTATGTGTATATGTGTATGTTGTAGTACTGTTGGTTATAGCTATTTTTTGAAACTTTCGCTAGTATTGCATTAAAAGTGTATATGAGCAGTGCTTTTTGTAATATAAAGAGCATTCTGATGATAATAGTTTGTTACGTTCCTCAATAAACTATGGGGGTCTGCCGGGAAGCTGAATAGCCGGTTTTGCATTATGCCCAACCCAGGGCCTGATGTTCATATTTGGAAATTGTTTCTAAAAAAAGATTTCTAAGGGGGCCGACGCTTTTGGCACGGCCAATTTGGGTCGGATGGGCTGGGAAAACGAACGCTGAAAATAATCCGCAACTTGCCAGAGTCCTCAGTCTCGGTTGCTTCTTCTTCCACTCACTCTCAGATCGCTTTGCTTTTTGGTGCTTTGTGTTCAGTTCCTCTTCAAATACACCTTCCACAATGGTAAGAACTTTGAAAAAGAAAAAAAGTTTCAACTCTGAAAACCAGTGACTACATCTCTCCTACAACTTCCATTCTTCTTCTTTTTTCTTAATTACTCAAAAAACAACAATTGAAAAAATTAGTTTACTAGTCAAAACTATACTTTTCCAGTGAATATTTCCAGTTTTCAAAAATATAAAGCAAAATCCGCACACACAAAATTCTAAAAATTATTCCACTGTTTTCTCTTGGTTTTTCACAAGAATAAATAAAATAATTGTTCCCAGAAAGATAATTATAGTATATTACAAAGCAGAGAAACCAATTCATTAATTTTCTATTTGAATTCATATTGGATATAAAGTACAAAGTGCTCTTGAATTGACATATATTCTTTGGATTTGGAGCAGCACAATTTGAAATCCCATTTGAAAGAGGCCGAAAGAAAAAAACCCTTCACGAGAGTTCACTCTAAATGGTAGTCTTATCAATAAGGGCCCTTGAGGCCGACACAGTGCTTTGAAAAAACCTCTACTATAACTCACCTTTCACCTTATCAAGTGACAACATTTGAGAAAAAATCACCCACCTCAGCTTTCGGAACGGCTTGCCATTTTACACCATCACACTTTCTTACTTTCACCCATCTTGGTTAAAACATTATTTTACTTATCAACCGAATCTGTAGAATTCATCAAATTGTTACATAGGCAACATTTAGAGAAACAAAAAATAGTTTCAATTTAGCTGATTTTTTAGGAGGTGGGTATTGTTGATAGTGCAGTTTTGGAAAAGTCTGGAAAAATATTTTTTCATCCAGTTAAAAGTAAAAATTTAAACAAGTCTGTGCCACGTGGTTGAATAATATGAGAACCTTACATAAGGCCATCTATAAGCAACCTTGACTCTAAAAAAGTCGTTGACTTTTTTCTCGTTTGGGTACTTATATTGAGACTTGAATTACATACGGGGTGCAGCAGCAGCAAACATAATAGTTTTAATTAAAACAGTTAATGTGCTGATTATAAAGTACAAAGAATTGATTAGCTAAGTGACTAAACACAAAATTTGCAAGAATAACAGAAAATTTTATACAGGGAAAAAATAAATTGAAATAGAGAATGTCATTTCGTAGAAAGAAAGAGAAATCTCGGGTTTTATTAAAATTCCATGACTCAAGTTCAAGACTCTTTAATGGTTGATAGGGGACAGTGGTGATTTTCTCTGAAGGATTTTAGAATTATTGTTAGGTGAATGATCTTGAAAGATGATTCAATCTTTGGAATTAGCGAGATGTTATATTCGGAATAACTTGGTGACGATGATGGAAATAGGCATTTTAAAGAATAAAAAGTTAGGAATGCTTTCAAATCCACAAAAGAGAATCCATCTTGTATAACAAGAGCAGAATTAGTTAGTAGACTTGCAACGCAATAATTTTGCTAGATGGATAGAGACAAAGGTAGAAAGAGAGAGGGAGCGATGGAAAGAAAGCCATAAAAACAGGAATGACGAATTCTTTTTGTCCTCGGCTAGGAAATTCTTTAGGAATGAGTGAGAGGGCAAAAAAATATATTCTGCTGGCATCATCGCATGCATTTTGTGCATGATGATGATATGGCGTACAAAGATTTTTTTAGCCAAGAAGTCGATGTTCGTATCGACGATGATACTTCGCTCGACAAGTAACGTATTTTAGGTAAATTTGGAACTTGAATCTGCTAATGAAGATGTAAAGCCAGATATTAAAACGTAGACAGGATAAAGTTTAGTGGGGATCAGGAGGAGGGGAGAATCAAAGCTTTCAAATCTTTGGTTCGGGTGGGGCCGAGACGCGAAAAAAATAAGATATGTACATAATAAACCTACATATTATAACATTCATATAGAATTTTTTCTCAAACTTGGCGATATATAAGTATTCGTCTTCGTATGGTATCGCGTCAGGATGGAGGCATGTAACAAAACCGGCACCAGACACCACACACACAAAAAGATATCATGAACTCCAAATAGTATTCCAACTGGTTATATAGAGAGGGAACGCCATAGAATATATCGGGTTTGAAGTCAGACCAGTGATCCAGTAGACAACTTGTGGCACTTGCTAGTCGGCCTCGAACCAGTAATCACTCTTACTTTACAACAGAAAGAGAGATACACATTAGCAAGTCATGTTTCTTCCTGTGTAGGCTCATCACCACCACCACCACGTCTTCATTTTTCGTCGTCTTCTTGAATCCGAAATTATTTTTAGATCAGCAGTGGCGAACCTCTTTTACTAGCTTTACACACAGAAGTAGCAGTACATACACACATTACACACTACACACATCCTTTTTCTTTTTTGCCATTATTTGCTTCTTTCTCTTGAATTATTTTCTTCCTAATCTTAAGATAACTTGAGTATATAGAGTATAAAGAGGCAAAAGTGAAGAAAAGAATGAAATGAGATAGGAAGTTGGGAAAAAGACTCGTACTATATATATTGCTGTTCCAAGTTGATTATCTGTTTTACGGGAAGAAGTGCACGCGTAATAATAATAAGTCAACTTGGAGGAAGTACTGCTAAATAGAATGCACTAGAGAGAGAGAATATCTGCAGGGATAAATATAACGCCAAGAGAAAAAGGACGAAGCTCAACAAGCTTATTAAAGCGAAGCAGAGAGGAACATATTTTCAGTACATAATATTATACCGTTTTACATAGACACACAATATTCCCAGTCGAGCACACACACAAGCTTTTTTCTACTCGCTTTTTTTCGTTCATTCCATTAGAGTCACTTCTCCATTCCAACTTAATTTGCGGTTCTCGTGCAAGTAGTAAAGAAAACTGTAAAAAATATAGTAGGCATTTAAAGTGAGAATAGACTTGCTTCATAGAAAAAGGCCAACAAGTAGTGTAAAAAAAGCAACTCTTTAAAGAAATGGTATGCAACGGTTGATTTAAGTATCCTATTGCTCTTTTAAAAGAAACGTTCCTAAAATGGCAAGCCGTGCATGACGAAAGCAACCGCCATTTGTACATTTTTTCCCAAGTACGATACATAGAATTGATTTACTGGTCAAATCGGAAATATAGAAGAATTTCCGGAGAGAGAAAATAATTTTAACTGTCAAAAAATATATTGGAATATGTTTCCCAAAGAAATTTCAAGAATAGGATTTTCCTTCTGAGGAAACGGGAAATGGGAAGATTTGTAATATTTTTGGGTATTTGAATTGGTAGGCGGACGACAAGAAAGTAAAGAAGACCAAGAAGAAGAAGGAAGATGAGGCAGCAGCTCCAGCAGCTGCCGACGCCGCGCCCGCCGCCGAGGAACCAAAGCGAGCAAGCACCCGAGAGTCTAAGAAAGCCAAGCGAACTGGAAGTAATATCTTTTCCATGTTCTCACAAAGACAAGTTGCCGAGTTCAAAGAGGTAATTTTTTTAGAAAAATGCTCAAAATTGTGTCTCCAAGAGTATGCATATTAAAACGGTTTCTAAACAATGGTACGTATGTTTTTTGTCATGGAAGTAAGTACAAGTCGCCAACACTTTCTCCAGGAAAGCGATATACTCAAAAATGGAGAAAATTGTTTTTTGTGTGTATGTTTGCTCTTGTACATGTACGTAAACTATATCCTTGCAGTTTGTCACCATTTTTTCCATGTCTTTGACCCAGTCAATGTATATAAAAATCTGAAACTGTACACGTAATATTTTGTTGCAAAGGTTGCGTCATGCACTGATGACATGGGGCGACAAGTTCTCAGCTGAAGAAGTTGATGAAGCCTACGAGCAAATGACAATCGACGGAAATGGCAAGATCGACACATCGAAATTGATCCAGATGCTTACAGCCTCAGCAGAAGAGGAAGGAGAAGGTGAAGCAGCTGCCTAAATTCGCACGCTCGGCCTTAAAAATTTAATCAAATTTTAAAATTGAAAAACTGTAAAATCCAATCAATTATTTATTACTTCTACCACTCAAGAAGAAAAAAATTGCATCACGTATATATAATATAATATCTTTATCTATATAATCAATATCTCTGCTATCTAATTTAATATATATCTATATATAATAAGACCATCCGTGATCACAATTATGAAAAGAGAAACAAACGTCATGAAAAAGTTGATGATGATGATGATGATGATAATGATAATAATATGAGAGACGTTACACCATTGTAAAAGGAACAGTTGTTGAAGTTATTTCTCTGTCATTATACTTCCGTGCAAAACCAAATGTCTTTATAATAATGAATGCGTTTAACCGACATTTTCTTCCAAAACAGTGATTATTATTTATTATATCCTAGCATAATAGTGTTTCCATAATTGATCTTAATCAATAATGTCACCACACTCACTTTTTTCACCATTATTTTGCCTTATGGTGCACATAATCATGTTTCCAAGAAAAACGCATACCAACAATTATTAACCGGCTCAACCAAAAGGCTCGACTCAAAAATAATAGGGTTTTCCACCAACAAATTTTTATTTCCAATATTCCAATTTTAATTATTATTATTATCATTATTATCGTCAAACTCATATAAAAAGGAATGAAAGAACAATATAACACATTATTATTGAAATCCAGCTCGGAGTTTTTAACTGTACGTGTAAAATAATTTGATTCTCAAAAAAATATAATGAATTGGTGTTCTAATTATTTACAACAACAACAGCACTTGATATATAATAAGACGATGTAGAAATAAACTACTTGATAGCAATGCTAGGATTTTATTATCATTATTACTATTTTAATTATTGTTGTTACTCTTATTATTATTATTATTGTTATACATTATTTGTTTTACGTAACGCATATATAGTCATTCAGGCACAAAAACATTCTTCATATAAAACTCCAAAACAAGAAGAAAGGAATTTATAGCAGAAAAAGAAATTTTAATTTGCACTTTACTAAATAATTCATCAAAGGCAAAAAAAGATTTACGCAATTACCGTTTTCACAATTTTATTATAAAATAATTATATAATTAACTATGTTGATTGTTTTATTAGAGAGAAGAAAAGAAAATGATTATGATTATTATTTATTTTCGCCTTGTCACTCTTAACTGTCGTCATTCACACAAGAAAAGAATAAGACGTCTTGGTAGCATACATATTTCTTTCTTTTTAGTTCTTTTATTTCTCTTTTTTGTCTCACTTTCACCCAAGCAGTTTGTTTCTTTTTAACTATATAGCCATTATAGAGTTATATAACTTGTTTCTCAAGCATGACAATAATGATGGTATATGCTTTTCTCCAAAATGTGTTCTTTGTCGATGAAAGAGAAAGTTGATGTAATTAATGCACTATAATTTATTTATAAACTTGTTACGGTTTTTCTTCACACAGACATACATATATACAAGCGTTCGTTCTAATTAGTTTGTCGTAGCCATAAAAGAAAAAATCCTCAGCATTTTTTTCTGTACACTTGTCAGAATGAAAAGACCGTTTCTTGAAGTAGCAGCAACCGAGATTCTTTGAAAAAAGAAAGTATCCGAGTGAACGAATGTGAGATGGACGAATATAATTATTATTTATGCTTCATACCTTCAACTTATTTACAGCTACAAAACATAAAGATGAAAATTCATATATGAAAAAAATCATACTTAATTGACATCAAAGAAAAATATTATTAGATGAAAATATTATATATATATATTCAGTTGGATAGTAATAAAGTACGTGACACTCAACAAGTCGTTACATCGTTTCCTACCAAAAAATGGTGTTGTAGAATTTTTAATTAATAATTTGCTATGAATCATATAGTAATACTGTATAAATCATGATTGCTATTATAAAGTGTATAACATTATATTTAATATTTACTCTTAGATGAAATATTGTGTAATAATCATGTAACATCACTGATAATAATTAAAAATATATTATTAATAATGTAAAGATTCCGAAGACCATTTCTAAAAGAGTGTATAAAAGAGAAAAATTGTAATACTTTGTGTATGTGTATACTACTGACTACTGTGAGAAGAATTGAAAGAATGAAAAAACTGATTTTAATGTTAAAATTAAAAAAACTATATTGCCACCAAGCCTAACAAAATCCTTGAAAAAGAAAACATTTTACATCCTACCTAAAATACATACAATAAATTTTAACACCTCCATAAAAATACCCCTATCAAACCAAACAGGAAAAAAAATTACAGAAATGTCACATAGGTAATATAATATATAATATGAACGACTTGAAAATGTCAATAACAACTACCAAAGTATATTGTAGCCAAAAACGATAACTGTGTTCTTAACGAGCTTTCTTATTTACCATAACTCATGATGCCATCAGACGCTTTAGTTTTTAATCTTTAAAATTTAAAGCCATTGGAAAAAATAGGTAAGGGACACCAGCGATAAATATTCAGATTTATGTAAACGTGAGCAGACGGCTTTCATATTATTTGAAGTACCAGTGTTTCCCGAATCTGAGGGGCGTTCTTGGAATGAATTTCCAACATCGCCCCTTTTTGTGTGTGGATAATGGAAATTATTTAGTTGCTTGGTCAGGCGAGTACTTTGATTGCTGCCTGGAACCCCGTCAAATATACTGTCGAGGCCCAGCACCTCTCGTATTGCTTCCGTTTCTATTCATTGACGTTTCCACGTCAAGTTCTCTTGGATTGAATGCCGGCACCCGGAGAGATATCTGGGCTTCTATCCAAGAAGTGAATTCTGACACTCGTACATATACACCTGATGAGAAATTATGATCGATATTTAAACCAGCAACCATATTAGTAATTTCACTTGTTACCATTTTATGACAAACCTGGTACTTTAAATGTTCCACATCCAACACCCCATGAGGTAATTCCAGCTAACACATATCTCCACGGATCAGCAAGAGAGGGACAAACCAATGGTCCGCCTTTCAGGTAATTCATAAGAAGATATATAAATAGTTGTTTGTGCAAATAGGAGAAACTTTTTTGCATGTAAACTAACCCCCATCCCCAACACAACTGTCCTTTCCTTTCAGTCCTCCAGCACAAAGGTAACTGTTGTGGAAATTAAACTTTGGACCCAAGCTTGTGTTTCTAAGAAGTACGGAGCAAATGCTGTCAGGTACCAATGGAAGTTCCACCTCGTGTAAAATCGCTTGATATTGTCCACCATAGCCTTATTATTTTGAAGAGAAATTCCATTTTAGAGATTAGATTAAAAGCATTATTGTGTTTATGCATTATTGTTAACACAATTCAAATGAAACTATGCAAGAGTTACCAAATGCATTTTTGCCCCATCCGGTTGCCCAACAGGAAGTCCCATCAAAAGAAACTTGGGGACTTTGTGTTGGTAGACAAATTGTGTCAATGTGAGGGGATAAAGTTGCTGCTTGTTGAAGAAACACAATTGCTATGTCGTTAAGCAAAGCTCCACTGTAATAAAGAGGATGAACTACAATTTCACTTCCCCAAATGTCCTTTACAAAATTAAACAATCATGATTAAATTTCAAATTCATGTAGCAGTATATATTATCAGTTTCATAGAAGACACGCTATGCATTTAAAAAATGAAGTGTTCTAAACAAAGGGGTGAGTTGAAAGGAGTAGTAAATAGATGGCATATAAGAAGCCGTTGTCAATGAAGGATTTTTTGGGCGAGTAAAGAAATATAGAAAAGGGAAGCCATACAACAGGAGTAGTAAAAGGTTTACCTGGTACGGAAGGAATTCGCTTGAGGATTGTGTATCCCATTCCCCCAATCGAACGGCAAGATGTCCAGCTCGTCTCCTAATTCACCATGTAAAATGGTTATTTAATTGTTAATGGTCTGAAAACTTTACTTTTAATATTTTACATAAATTATTCTTTGTAGAAAAATACCCCTGAACGCAATGCGCTGCAGTTAGTACAACGGATGGCCAAATCAATGCTGCTCCGCAAATAAATTTTAGAATCCATCTTCCTGCAATTAATTGTTGCTCTAAAATTGCTGCTTGCCATGGGTACTCGCCAAATTGTGCTTGCGAATCCTGTATAATATTTTATATTCAGAAAACAAAAATGGATTTGGCATATTTCCGCAGACTTAAGGTTGCGAAAAATAAATAGCAATTTTACACCTTAAATCCTAAAATGCGTGCGCTAACGCCATTTGGATTCAGAGTTCCACATTGTGGGGTAAATACGGGAGGGATTGTTCCCGCTGTCATGGGCGGCGGTGTTGTTGTCGTTGTCACTGCAGGACTAGTGGGCGCAGGTGTTAAGGGTACACGTGGGTTTCGACAACATACTTCGATTACACTCCGACAGGGCCATAATGTACGTATATCAATTCCACCGTTCCCATCGGAAACAACCTGTCAAAGAATGAAAGTGAAATTACCAATTGGGAACAATAGTTTGCTGCGAGCTGAAAACGCATACTCAACCTGGCCTTCGTCGCAATAATAAAATGGGACACATGTGCAATTTCCAGTTCGGAACGTGGGTAAAGGAGTTGTGGGAACTGTAACATTCGGCTGTGATGCAACCGCGGTAACGAGGACGGTCCCAAAAGTAAAGAGAACACGAGACTGTATAAAATCTTGAAACAGATATCAAATTCCACTTTAATCCACAATATTTGAAAACTCCACAATCACGTTTTAAAATCCACATTTTTTAATCAAATACCGGAAGGTGTTGTTATATTAGCTTTCCTTTGTGATATGGAGGGAACTTGTGCAGGGTTGAAATTTTGCGAGTTGTTTAATTGCGGCCAAATCCATGATGAAGGTTTTGCTTTTGCACCACACGGTTCGATAATGTCAAATGCCAATATTGTTACTACAGTTAAAACAATCTCGGGAATTTTGATGCAAATCATGATTATATTTGTTCAATTACTATTTGGAATGGTTTCAAGCTTAATAGGCAATTACGATTATGTTGAATAATCACTTTAAAATATTACTTCAGACTTCAGTATCGAATTAATTCAATAACCGCTATACCAAGTAGCGTTCCTTTGCACTTTCAGAATGAAAATGACACCTTCAAAGCCGTGGGAGTTCATCCTCACTTAAAATTCGTTTTATTAATCCCATACAGACAGTCATGACACACACTTCGGAAAGTTCTATTTTGCTAAGAAAAATTGGAGTAGGGAAAGCTGTTGTCCTGCTGCTGCACTTTCTCCAGCTGTACGCTGATTGATGGGTTCTCTTTGCACAACTGCCATTTTCAGTTTTGTCAACGGCATATTTTACCCTCATACCCTCATTGTAGTCTCAAAATGAATGGCATCATGACATGACCAATTCTAAAATCAATTTGTACCTGTTCAACACACGCTTCCACCTACTTTCATGCATTCTTATCGTACTCAATACTTACAATGAAATATTTTCAGATAAGGTATGTTTGCAAAATGTTGCTACATAAAAATCATTTTCCCATACACTATTAACGTATAATTTACAAGCACATGGAATGAGAATGGGATGAAGAAAAGGAGACAAACTACACAAGCAATTACATAGTATCAACCATGTTCTTTTACCTTCGTGCGTTTTATTTGAAAATTGACGAATAGTGTCACCACTAACAGTCTAAAATCTAAATGGGAGTATCATCACTTAACAGCACTATCATAATATTATTATTTGTGAGAAATATTTGGACTCGCTTACAGCAAATTGTCCAAGTGGTTGCATGCAAGTGTTTGGAAGCGATTCCTGTCCATTATGTTTAAACGAATACATGTTACATACCTAAATAGATGTACTATATAAAGGGGAAGGTATCATTTATTCACTTTCGGAATAAAATAATAAGCCTCATGTCACCAAAAACGGAAGCGATGCAATTTCCAGTTGTTCCTTAATACTTTCCCCCTCAAAATGACTCATCATGTGCCTCTTTCCTGCCTGCATCAATATGTCGTGAGTGAGATGGGACAGAAATTGAAAGTGAGCCGTTCATTTTATTATGGACAGGACTGACACAATAAACGCCTACTTTATTGCTCTCCAACAACATTATGATAGGATTATTATTATGGTTAGGATAAAACATTGTCTTGTTGCATGGGATTATTGTCTAATACATTTTCTTTTCTTGAAGTCACATAATATCACATTTCATACCAGGCTGCCAGACTTTGCAAATCGTCCACCGTCTTCTGCAAACACGATCTGGAACATAGACTGTTCTTGGAAGCTCTACTTCCAGAGGGAATATCCATAATGCGGTTTCTGGAACAGTTCATTTGCTTATTATGGTGTTTAAGAAGATATTAATATGATTAACTTGATGTATGTAGATATGAGCAATGAATATAACAATTGGGCAATTACATAATAATAATTCCAATCAAATTACTGGAATATGTCTTCCCAGATTAATTTTACTACGGAAAACTAGCTATTTAACTTAATTGAATTGTCATTCATATAAGAAGCATTATTTTACGTAGTTAGAGATCAATGAACTAGCAAAATAGAACATAAATCACACTAAATGCTTCCAAATGAATGCTTAAAGGAGACATTTCTTTCTTACATCCGTTTCCATTTTCGAATTGTTCAAAGTTTCAAAAATATACATATATGCTTATATATACAACAAAGGTGCATCTACCATAAAATATAAATGCACATGTAATTATGGACTTATGCATATTAACATTTTTTTAAATACGGATTTTTTAAATTTTAAATTAAAAAATATAATGCATATATATGACAAAACATTGGTAAATTTTACACAGGTAAAAAAGGCAGGATTGCAAAAAGGAGGCCGCCATGTTGAATAATACTTTTCGTCCCGTCCCAGGCAGCAGGTAGGTTTTAGCAACAAAACGAAAGCAGGTTTTTTGCATGGGTTTCTATTGTAGCTCTATCAAGAATGATTCTGACAATGATCCCCATACATACATACATACACACATACATACATACATGTTACGCCTACCCATATATTTAATAACATCTAATATACCATACATTGTATCAATAAAGATATCTGGGCTAAGTTTTTATCAGTACAGGTATGCAATATTCATCTTACAACAAAGGCACATTTATTTAATATAGCTTAAATGTACAGGTATTCTACAAAGCCATAATATGTACCTATGCATTTTATATACTTGCTTTTGAACGAATGTCGTGTATATGAAATTGTATTCCCTTAGCTCATCTGTATGCACATTCAACACTCACTGAATCTACCTGCCTATTATTGTCGTATACAGGTGTATATTATTACGTAGTTGTCTATGCCCGTCTTATTAAATAAATTATCTATAAAATTGGCAATTTCACTGAAATTGGGAAAAAATCCCCTCCTTGCCGATTTGTAGCAGGCAACAAAAGATTTAAAAAGTATTTTATGCAAGAGTCTATCAGTATTATTTGGAAATCAATAACTTATTATGATAATGAAGTTATTACTGGGTATGTACAAATGAAACAAGCAGGACTTTCTTAAAAACAATACTGCACACTATCGACAATAGACAGTGTTTTTTTGATGTACTAATATACTTTATGGAAAAAATAGTGGAGTTCATCAAAGATCTATTGGTATACTGTCGAATAAACTTATCAAGGCATTCTTAGCTTTATAGAGATTGTCAATATCAAAAAGTAATTCAGTTCACAAAACAGCGACTTAACCTGGTATAGATATATCTGTAAAAGGAATATAAAATCAAGCTTTTCATGTCTTAAAGATTTTCTCATCCTTTCCATTTTATCAAAGATACCACACATTGATATTATGTAGAGTTAAGTAAAAAACAGTACGGAATTACGTATCAGGGCCAATCTAACAATGAAAATAGCCAAATTGGCGTTTGACTGGTAGACCACAAGCAAGTCACAGACTGCTCGCTGAGCAGCAGGTGTGGTTTTGCGTCTTCTCATGACGTCTTCTATATCTTACTTCTTTACTCAACATATCCATATACCGTCAATGTTTCTTTTCAAACTTTGGGAAACTAAAATCAGCGGTCGTCTTTGCATTCTTTAATAATATCATCGTCTCAACGCTGATTTCTGCATACAAGCAAATAATATTGTTGCTTCGGGAAAAGATGATCGGACAATGATATTCATATGAAACCCGAAGCATTTTATTTGAGATGCTCACATGAAGTAAAATGACTAGAGTGCCAATTTCAGTTTTTGTTGTACATGAGCGTATATCACCAGCGAAATAACTTTACACTCTCTACAGACTAGAGAATGCCTCCGCGTACCAAAAGTAGGTATTAAATTACATTTTCTTCAACTAGAACGCAAGCCTCCTAACATGAGAGTAAAGAAGCAACAAAGACAAGAGAGGGTCAGCTAGAAATCCAAATACTTTGTTGGAGCACCACCATCACCGTTCTCTAATGGGATGGGGTATATTGATTCATTACCGTACTTTATTTTTTTCTCTTGTATACAGAATCATCCTCCGTGAGGCTCCTACGGCAGTTAATTTAATCTGTATTACGATTACAGGACCTATATATTATGCATAACATTTTGTATAGAGATTTTTTCAGAGGAATATAATTTTGG
Organism: Coecobrya sp. COE2; assembly: GCA_027743765.1. NCBI lineage: Eukaryota > Metazoa > Arthropoda > Collembola > Entomobryomorpha > Entomobryidae > Coecobrya > Coecobrya sp. COE2. The sequence goes on from JAHZMV010006471.1 coordinate 26,681, forward strand.
GTATGCATTTTGGGTATATGCATCTCTGGCTGAGGAGAAAAGGTGCTAATTTTTTTCTCTGTTTAATTGACAAGACGAGTTTTTTATGACAGATGGTTGGACGGGCAAGGAATATTGAAGCAAGTAGTAGGCAAGGAGATTCACTAAACAAAACTGTATATTTGCTATGTAGAAAAACGGAGTGAAATAAAGTATTGTACACAGGTAGGTATCTAGTACTTCAAGCCAGTAATTTGGTGATGGCTGTGGTGATCGCTGATGATCATCGCTGGTGAATCAGTGAAACTGAAGCGATGGGTAAATGAAACCCGTTCGTAATATTCTCCCTTGAAAGCAGTGCACAGGGAGAAAATACTGACACGAAATGCGTGAAAATTCAATGTACGCATATTTTACTCTAGTCTGCTGCTAGTAAAAAATGAGTATTGTACAATTTTTTATTTGTACTTTGTTCGTAAATAATATGTATGAATACTCATGTAATCATATTGGGTTGGAGGCAGTGTGCGTAAAAAGATGCACATTATATCTTTTCACCAGCGACTCCACTCCATCTTGTTCTCTGATGCTCCTGGTGGTATAGTGGCATTTTGGTGGCTCCTTTTGACTCGGATTTGACCAGCGTTTTCCCAGTTCACAAATCAACTCAGCAATCATGATGATCCTGTTTGATGGGACCGGCTGCTTCTTTTTCCTCTTTGCTAATGTCAAGCTTTTCCTCCTAGCCTGAAGTTGAAACCACACGGTTGCGCACTTGAAATCTCGACGCTTTTGCCGTACACTTTTTCTTTCGTCTTCTCTCTACTAACCACTTCTCATCTCGCTCAGGGACTGGTATTTGATCATCATCGTGAAAAGATGAGTATTTAGCAGCTGTCCCATCTCAGAAACAGGACCTTATTGGTTTGGCTTGGGCAAATGTTCTCTCTATTTCATTAACGTTTTGTACCGATGAGCAAATGAATAGTAGTCAAGGATTCCGATACAGGCTTTTAATTCCAAAATCCAATTGTCATCAAAATTTATCGAAGAGTATTTACAGGATACGTACATGATTTTCCCATGTTTACCTTCCCTATTATTTTCCCTATAGAATAAATATAATATAACTGTCAAGCCTCGCATACAAAAGTGCTTATTATCGGTTTCCCATTATTCAATTGATTTTTTACTCATTATTGTTGTTTATTCATCACCTTTCCATTCCTGTCTCATCAAAAATGCTTTATCCGAATATTTAAAATCCACCTTTAACTTTTAAATCCTTGTCTTGTAGATAGTTAGCATTAATGTTACTTCTCCTCTAGATAATGTTTTGAGAGGATTGACCAATATTTGTAGGCAGGGACATGCATCTATATGCAAATGCTATGGCTCAATGTACAATTCGTGAATACATTCAATTTACATGTTGTTATAATGTTAGTTGATCAAGTTGCGCAAATCTTGCTTGTAAAATAGGAAATACTACTTGTTTCACTTTATATACTGAATGAATCCATTTTGACGAGATGAAACTGAAGCCGAAGAAAGAGTGTTAATGATAATGGATAAAAAGGAAGAGCATCCACACATGGGTATAACTTTTGCTCAGGTATCATCATTATCATCCAGCTAAATGGAAAAGAGTAATCTCTACCAAATGCCCTTCTGCTTTTTTATTTGATCCACGCTGGTTTCCTTGCACGCTCTGGTAGGCAAGGTAAGCTAAAGTCAAGCTGGATCTCCGGGGGGTAGCAAAATAACAATATTAGATGTTGATTCGCCATGCACTATGTCCACCCAAATTGTGTCTAATACACATACACAAGCATACTTACATTTTCAGAGGATTTCCTATCAACATCATCATCTCAGCAGTGATAGTTTCGCAGCACCGGTCCATAGCCATTTTTATGCATGAACACACACACACATTTATGTAATACGGTGGACATCAATAAAATTGTATGAAAAATGGAGAAAACCCAACAGCGTAGTAGCAGGGTAAAAGAAGAGAGAGAGAAAAAAATTCTATGAATTTGAGAAGTAAATAATATTACACAAGATATTTTTTTGTTCCTTGTTGAAAAACGACAGTACGCTCTATGTACCTACCAGGGCGAAAGATGATAATGGCTGGCTTCCAACAAGGCGAGGAGTGAACTAGTTTTACTTTTGGACATAATAAAATAGCGGAGAATCAGCGTCATTTTTAAGGTTGACTTGCTATTATTATTAAGTAAGTATATTTATTTCTTCTAAACAGTAGTTGAGTTGGTTTCAGCAGGAGAAGGAAAGGCATTTATTATTTAGATTTAAAGCTTGAGTAAAATTGGAGTTGCAAATAATCTTGTTTATTAGGGGCATACACAACTGAACTGACATGAATGAACGCACACGCAAGTCAGAGATTACTAAAAGGTCACAACATACTAATAAGCAGCGTTATAATAGAGTATTGCCATATTATTGGATTGGATCTTGTAGAGAGAAAAAGTCTCAGGCGAGCCATCTTGAAAGCATCCGAGTAAAATACGCAATCCTCCTGTCATAAAACAGTCACCGTATTAAGCAGTAATAGTTCCCTGTAGCTTTAAATACATGCTATTATATATATTCCTTTAGATAAATGCTAGTTCTGAATTACACGCGATACCACCGCCATCACTACTACTACTACTATATTTACGACTTTTTATTCTGTAGCATACCATTTTTTTGCTGGTTTTTTTACAAAATCAGAAAAAATGTAGTAGTACCTTACACGCGTATTCATGTAGGTATGCTAAAACTCTAAGAAACTGTGCTCTGTTGTGGGCAAACTTTTGTTCTAAGCTTTGGCGCATCAAACCAAGTCAGCAGCATGTGTTCATCGTAAAAGCAAACTTAAATTATTGTTATTTCCACTACTACATTATTCTTATGTAAAAAGAAAATTTGCCGACATACCTTCGACAAACATTTTTTTCCAGGATTCCATTGCACAACGCTGGGCTATTCAGCTTACCTGATTTTTCTTTATATTCTACTCGGCAAGCGCTCTAGCTTTAGCTTGGATTGTGAAAATTGTCAGTATTGTCACCATTGTTGTTGGAAATAAGAATAAAATGAAAAGTAGCAGCAGGCACGCCAACTGTGATATATTTTAGGACATTTGCTCGTCATATTTTTCTGTTTTAAATCATATAAAATGCTTGCTACCACTTTTATAATGCAAATATATGCTGCATAATTACAAATTAGAACTAAGTAGACTCATGTGGGGTCTTTTGCAAATTACAATGCAGAGATTTGTATTATGCCTATATCTACCGTAGAATAATCAGCTAAAATGTAAAACGTATAATTATGCATTGCCAATATCCAGGCACAAGAAAATAGTGGTTTGGGGCATCGTGAGTGTTTTCTGCATATCAGATAAGAGAAGAAAATGCAAAATGTATTGTTGTTGGTTCAATAATCCTTTACCAGAATTTGCTTATACAGTCAGAAAACATGTTGACCGTCCCATCTAGATTATATTTTCTCCAGTTTCAATACTGCAGTAAAGTATGTAAGTCTCTGGATTGTATATTTTGCAACACTGTAACAAAGAAACTTTTTGTCCCCAGATACGCGCCATCGGATTGGAAGATCATATAGTTTATGCCTGCGTCCTTTTGACATAATGCTAAAAATACAGGTTTTCTATCTTTACACATAAATGCATATGGGTTGACTGAGCTAATACCACTTGACCATTGACCATCATGGACTTAAAAACGATCGTTACTTGTTTTTTACAATGATACCAGTAATGCAATTCGATGGGATGCATCTTTTTTGGCTTAATACCATCCTTAAACACGACAATACTTTTTTTACTCAACCACCAACAGGGTGGTTTAATCATACAAGAAGAAAACACATTATTTTTGGAAGCTATCAACAAGATTTGCTTATTCAGATAAAAGAAGCAAAAAGCAAGCAACATATTGCGCATTGGGTTTAGCCAAGTTTGGTGGCGGCCAAGACAACAATGAAATGGGAATATGAGAACATGAACAGGTCTATTAGATATGCTTCTTTATGATACTCTTTTTGCTCTTGAATATTACATCCATGGGGATGTAATTGAAAACTGTTGATGTATGTATGTAAGTATATGCAGGTATATTTTTAACTATGTTTCGTGTATGATATGATGATATTTATATGAAAGATACGTGCATACAATAAGAAGCCTCAAGGTATCTGGTTGGAATCCCTGTTTGATGATTGAGGATTTTCATGCAACCCTGCCTACTACATCCGTGGGAGCAAGTGATGCATAATATATAGCTAATATGACGACGGTGAAAAATTGCAACAATGAGCATTGCAACTTTTTGCAAAATTCAACATGGAGACTTTAGAAAATTCAAACATGGTGTACTATGAGTACTCACTGATCTGGAAACCTTCTTCAGAGCGATTCTTCTTTATAACCAATATGTCGACCACCACATGTTCACTCGTTTTCTGTTCATTCGCATCAAAAAGCTGTGGTATTGGCAAATGTTAAAGACATTATGCTACCTGGGAACGAATGGGAATGCCAAATTGTGCAAAAGCGTCAACGGTCATTTTTAACAATGAATTAGAATCTATATATGTTTTTGCGACAAGTGATCAGATTTGAAGATCCAACATGCCCGACTTGATTTGCAAAATTATTAAAAGTAAATATAAAGATCATTCATTTTTTAAGTAAAAAATTAATTTTTGATACATTTACTGGAATCACATTCGTTATAAATGAAGGAAAACTTAACCGTCATTTTTTCGCTATATCAACAAAAATGAAAATCTTACAAAATGATAAGATTATGGATAACCTCTGGACGTAATACAAAAGTGGTAGGCTGCTACATATTATTTAATAATGACTATTACTTATGTATACTTAAGAATAAATATAGTAAAGGGCATTAATTTAATTGTTGCTTCTGGTTTGTCAAATTAGATATCTAGCTTTTAAAATGGCCGTTGCTCTTTCTCATTTGCTGGTTGTAAAAAGCGCCATATTTTATTGAATGTATTCAGACTATCATTACATTTTACTGAATGAAGCTTTTTTGTCAATTATAATCATACGTAAATTATATACTGAACAGCAATTGAATTGATTATATATTCCACCACTACTTTAATTAACCACCATAAATGAAATATTTATCGTTATCGTTACTGATATGACTAGAGCCCCTAAATTTCCTAGACATTTTCTTTGTTGGTTGCAATATAACGTGTCAAACGCCAGGTTTTCTCTTCAGGCAATATTCAAATATTTATAAATTAGCGAAACCCGGTTGTCATTCCACAAGTTTATACTCGCTAGCCAAATATCTCTGCTTGAAGTTTTAGATTGCAACTTTAAAAACAAGGCTATATACATATTTGTTATACAGCTCATAAAAATCTACAGTTACATATGTATACAAACTTAAATCTGTAAAAAATTTGAGGATTTCGTTTCCATCACTTGCATTTTTTCGGATCAATTAGCTTGATTATATGTCTTACTGGACTATTTTGCTACTGCTTATTCTTACATTGCCGTAAAATGTAAATTTTATACAAATATTTAAGATTCATGACCTCTTGATGATTGTTTTGCATTACAGCTATATTATACACAACTATTTGTTACTTATTTGGCATTTAAATTGGAAATTAAAATGGTAGACATATTAAAATTGAAGTTGCATAGACTTTCTGTCAGTAAGGATAACTAGAAAAGTCTCCAAAAATTAAAATACCGCATGAATGCTCAAAAATCGACTGGAGATTTAAGCGGATAAAATACATTAATATTTTTTGTCTACGGAATATATTTTGGTGCTAGATTAACCAAGTTCTCAGATCTATCATTCATAATTTGGAACAAAAAACAATTTCAACACATTCACATTTTCCTTTTCGATTAAAACTATTTGCAATAACAAATAATTTCCATCGCTCACCATAATTTTTTAATTTCATTTTGTTTTCACTATTGAGAAATTTAATAATTGATAATTTAATAATTTAGTAATTGAGAAAATACATATAAATTAGTGTTCCTATTAAAAACCCTTTTTGGAAATTAAAATGCTTTGCCTTTCACTGAAACCGTTAAGTTGTGTTGATAATTAATTTTTGGCAGAATAGCAGAAAAAGCTGTTGACAAGGCCGCAGTAGATGGTTTTAGTAGCAGGTTTACATATTGCTTTCATATAATGAAAATTGCTAATAAATAATTTATGCCGTTTTCAATTCGAATCTATTTTTAGCAGATTCAAAATATTTCTAATTATTGTTTTATCTTTTATATCGTGTCATCTAAAAATTTGAGAAAGTGAAATCACTCTTTCTTGATGCACAAATTTCTGTTGCTGTTGTGCTGAGAAAATTTGAAAATATAATCCATACAAATAGCGACATCTTCTTATCAATCATAGTGAAATTAATCTAATACAAAATGAAGTAATTCCAGTAAAATATTTGCTGTTTTGTTAACTCACACAAATTAAAATATGACACGCTGAATCGTAGTATGACTCGACGTATTATTCTAATTAGCAATATACCTCTCCTTATATTCAAATCTGGAATTTCTGCCTTTTCCATGAAAAATACATTCCTCCAGTTGTCTATTTACCATGAAATATCATTCCTAAATTTTTTAATATTATCAATTTTGATAATTGTATTCGTGAAAATTAAAGTTCCCAATGTTTATTCAGTTGACGTAACAATAAAAGTAAGTTAATTTAATAGCTATTAAATTATGTACTGCGAACGTTTACGCCTTGCATTCTAGATAACTGCCTGCTTTTTAATAAATATTTGTTATTTTTTTTGTTATAGGCAATTTGCTGACACATTGCATATTAAGTCATCCATGCCGAAACTTATATAGACAAAAGGCAAAACATTAATTGAAGAGGACAGTCGAGAAAGTCAAATATTTGTTTAATGAACTACGCTGACGAAGGAGTCACAAGTGCAGCAATCCTTTAAACATGGGGACAACGACATTTATTCCGCGTATCCATTTTATGAGCCGAGTCTTTCTCGTAAATTGAAGTTGAAACTCCACTGCCGACTTTCGGTGGGGTCTTATATCTACATAACACTCTAATATGCATATACTACTACTACCACTACACAGCAAGCTCAGTTAATAATACCAAGTTGGTTGGTCTCTTCTTGTCTTTCATTAACGTTTTCGTTTTTTTCTTCTCACTCCACTAGGGAATGAACGAAACCAGTGAATGATTTCATGAATGATAATGGTAGGCATATATCAAGTTCAAGGGGTCAGAAATGGGGAGCAAGGTTCATAAAGCTATGCATCGTATCTCTCTTTTCTCTCCCTTTCATCTTGATTCACTTTTTTACGCGGCTCTTCTTCCCACAAACTTCCACCACATCACTCTGGAGTTGCATCCAACAACAAGAAGAATATAAAACGAGTTGTTAAAGAAGAAACAAGATCAAGTTGAAATCTCACTCACTTGAAAGAGAATTGAATTCACAGAATTTATCAATGGACCAGTATCATCATCATCATCACGATCATTTTTTCAGTGGCGGCTGTTGTCTACTTGATTCATGTGCATGGTCACCTATTTATCCTCCTATATCATTATGTAAAGCAGACTTTGAAGTCTTATATAATTACCATTAACCTTTTATTTTTCAACCAGGATCGTTAATACTGATATAATAATATGTATATATGCATTCATGATCTGAAACAAAGATCCTGATACCTAATGATGTAAACATGAGTCTGCTTAGATATCAGGATGTGTATCATCACACACATCGATATAATATGCATATATATTCAATATACACACTTTAATAATATTAATAATAGTAAAATATATTGATACAGGAGAAAAATGCTGGAATACTTTTCACAGCAGCGACCTGGATTAAGTGATGCAGTTAAAATAAATCTATATGCATGGTGCATGCTATTAGGCCTTTATTTTACATTTTACCAGCGACCAGCAAAAGAGAAGAGAATGGACCTGCATGATTTTTACTACATAGCTTAGTAGTGAATATTGATGTTTGATAGTTAGTACTAATTCCTTATTGAAAAAAAAGAAATCTTTTAACACAACACACACAATGACTAATATTCCAGCATAGGCAATAATTCCAGAAAGCTTCTTTTTCAGACGACTCATCATGATGATTTGGATGATGATTGTCCCACATAAGAATGAGAATAAAAAGACAAAACAAAAAAAGTTGGTTGTTGATGTGTGAAGAAGGGGTCTTTTAGTAAGCAGCCTTGTTCATTCAACATAATATAGATTTTGATCTTGCCCCGAGAAAAAACATGCAGAAGTGAAAAACAACATAAAAATCTTGATTTCTTCTTCAACCTGCTCATCTCTCCATCCCCGTATGGAGGAGAGCTTATATAATAAATGGAATTTATAATAGAAAGAGGTTAGACTATATGCGTGTACAACAATGTGAGAGGTAGTATATAATATTAAGAAAGTACACACATAGTTTTGTGTTGTGTGTATCACGCATACAATATTATTATTATCATGTCTTCTTAGTTATTTTTTGTACAAGTAGCCGAAAAGTCGTATAAAATGTTACCTCTTCTCCATCAACTTCTCTTGGGCTGGCTGGAGAAGTAAAAATGTTTCAATGGAATTGTGTACAAATTTTTTTTCCAGCTCCTCTGCTTTTGATCATTTTATGTTATATTTACACTTTTGATAATGATTACGATGAGAGAATCGGAGGGAATCGTTTCCATTCACCTGTTATTTTTTTCTTGATGATCATGGCTGCTGCTTTGTAACTTACTTGATAAACCTAAACCTGGTGGCTGGAGTACATGGGCATACAAATAATTTCTGACCTGCATGTATCATCCCTCTTCATCCACATCTTTTTCATAACTAACCTTACAATTATTATTATAAGATGATGATGTGCATGTGTAGCATTATTTAAAAAAAGGAAAAATGTACCACATTCGTATCAAATACTTTTCTTTTTTCACCCTTCTGTATATGCCGTGATTCCACTTTCCCACTTTCGATTTATTATCACTAATCACCATTACAGAATAATGTGCGTAGGTATATATTTTTATTATTGTTTTATGAATCTTTCTCCCTTACGGCATTATAGAAAAAATCCGCTGGTTTTTCTAAGCCGGCCAGCGAAAGCCGGCAAGAGGTTTTGCATAAATCCTCATTTCATCCCTCCTTTCTTTGTTCATATTCTTTGGTCGGATCATCATCAGCTCAGCATCATCATCAAGATCACTGATTTTGTTATGTTGCTTGTGTATGAGTGTAGGGACATTATTCACAGCAAGCAGCATTCTGTATTACATATCCAAAGAAAATTATCAAGCAAGGTGGCTACATTTCATTGGCATGCCTGCTGCTGCTGATGCTTGTGGTTCTTGAGATTTTTTCTTGTTTTGGAAGATTTCAAAGTGCTAAACAGACGTATTATGTAGTAGAGAGAACCGAGCTGCGGCAGCAGCCGTCATTTCACAGTGTAAAATGGCGAGCCCAGAGAGCTGATTGTTTTATGGCTTTCCTCACACCGTACCATGGCACCTGTACCTTGAATCATTTTTTGGGAGAATATATTTTTGATGGTGGAGGCAGAATGATATGGTGTATAAAAAGGGCAAAGAATTATTATCTATACTCGTTACCACATGGCGAGTAGCTTTGATTGACACTAAAAGTGAAATTTGCAAAGAGAGTTGGTGATCATCCCTCAGGAAAATGATTTTTATAATATGTAAAAGAATCTTGGAGTCAGCCTTGGAATTGCACTTTTGCAAAAACGGAATGATTTTTAAGCTTGCAGCACAAAGCATACATAAACGAAACTCTACAAAAATAATAATACGTATAATTGGTGTCTGCACGAAACTTCTCAAACGATAATTGGATTTATAAGTCGGATTAGATTTTTTGCACTGCCTTATTGCCGGTGTCGTCTTCGTCATCGTTGATGGTCTTAAAACTTACAATTAGCTCTATCATAACTCTTTATCACATGAGGAACGTGAGGCACATGTAGATTTGATTTATCTTAACATTACTCATTTAGTAATATAAATAATACCAATATGCACATTCCGCCTATATATCCTCTATAAAATGTCAGTTTGGAGAGATGGCAACTGCTGTCGTTATAGTGTAATTCGTCATTGACGCAAATAAATTCCATTCATGTTCAGCTGACCTTTAATGATTCTAAAACGTTCTGCTTTTTTACTGCAGTCATGACTAATAAATATGTATATTTGTTTTAATTGAAGGATTTGAACTCTGTGAGCCTCTTTTAAAAAAACTGCAATACGAGCAGCCACATGTACTTACTTTGTCGCCTAACAAATATGTGTCTCATGGTTTCTTAAAATAAATTTTTGTACTTTTAAACCAGCGCCAGTATAAAAAAACGAGCGTTAAAAAATTATGTAAATTTTAAGTGTGCCATTAGTCATTATTATTATTAATGTGCCAACTTTGCAGGACGTTATCATACACACTGCAGAAAAAAATAGATCTAGGTAGATTTGCAGAGGCGACACATGAAAAAAAGTGTCTTTATGAGTTCAGTCAAACAAAATAGTTGCGCTTGTGCTGCTCTGCTATGATAATAGTTTGGTGCTGCTGACAATTAGTAGCATGTGAAGCATGGAATATGAATCATAAGTATATATTTTTCACAAACTTATTTACCTGATAAGCAATGACGGAAGGCGACAGTCGGCTCCATGAAACACTTACAAAGATACAATCATTTCCTTTGGGTGATGATAATATGTGTTTGCATTTAGTATATCCATATGTTTCACATGGATGGTGATGATTTTTGATTTTATATGGTCAATGCTGTAATCTGAACATAAATGTTTTTAATCTGTCAGCGAAATAAAAAAACATTTTTTGAATGCTCAGAAAATATACATGAGGGATTTACTGTGTTGGGTTGGGAGTATATCTGTTTTTTGCAAATTCTTTTAGGTGAAAAATAAATCCGTGGTAAAATAGGTTGCAAGAAAGATATTCACAAATATAATGTATGGTAAATGATGATAATAATATTGATTGTGAGGATTAAGTTGGGAGTTAACTGAGCGAGAAAGTGTTAAAGGTTTGTCATTAAGAGTAGTCGGGATTCTTTTCTTCTTAGAGTTGAGTAGTTCATATCTCAAATGAAAGTTATGAATGGCTCGTTTATTTTTTTTCGTGATCTCATGGACGCCTTGTCTCACGTCAAAAAATTTTTGCCAGCAGTTTTCTTTCCTTATATGAAGGAAAAAAGAAACCTTTAGAATATTTTTACACTTGGTACATATTTTACGACTTGCACGTTCACCTTGTTTATTTTCCAGTAGATACCCCACAGATAAATATGAGTCATAAAGAAGTCATAATAGAACATTAGGCTTTTAGTAAGCATTAAACAAGTAATGAGGATTGTTTAAGGGGCTTTATCAAATTTCTTTGGTTTTTGCAAAACAATTCTTAAGTTAGGTGCTCCATGTTATGCGAATGTCTCTTGTTGCCCCTAAATGTTGTTCTAAATAAGGTTATCAAAGTTATAGCTGTTGAGACGAATTAATTGATAAGTATATGATAATCACATATTATATAACATATTATCATAGGCAATTTACTTAAATTTGATTTTGTTGAAATTGCAACTATTTGTAACATTGATAACGTTATAGAAGTTTAATTTAAACTCAATAATCAGTTTAAAAATTCGCACGCATTTAGTAGTCAACACACATATTATTATGACGAACAAACGATGCAGACTAAATGGACATACCAAATAAGTGTCCCAACCGTACTTCTAGTCAGCACTTCTTAATAAATGTGAGAAAACCATTTTTTGCACGGCCGCTATTTCCACCACCGACTCCAGTCAATTCCATTGATAAAAGTACCCAACGCATTTTTCCCATTCTTTCCTCTCAAACACGTAATTTCTTGTAAAGAAATGCCCAAGGAGACAAGGATATTATGTTTAATATTATATGGTCGGTGTATTAGAGTCGATAATGATAATATTACTTTTACGAGGAATTTCGCATGTACCACTGGAATGGCCATTCATTTGTTTGAAAATGTGTAAAATATTTTTGAATGGACCCGTGAAGCCACCTTTTTCCTTACTTATTTTTTTCGTGCCTTTTGCCATTTCTCTCGAGTTGAGTGGGATGGGATCGTATAATTTTAACATGTATCATCCAACAAACAATCCAGCAAATGAAATGTACAAACTTTACTTTACAGTCATGTCTCTGTCTGACGATTCTTTTTGACCTGAAGGTAATTTATTGATTTGTTCAACTGTCTGATCCTTCAGTAAAAAACCCTGCTATTTGGTACATGTTTGTAGCTTTCAGCTATTTTTCATTTAATAGCTGGGAGTCTGGAAGAGACATGGCTCCTGGAATGCTATGCAAAAAATTATGTATCCTGTTATGACTTTCCAAGGATTCACTCCATTATCAGTTGTTAAGGTTGAGGATACTAAGGCAAACAATGGGAATTGTTTAAGCAATAAAGGTACCGTATAAAATAGATTTTATGCGAATGCGGTGTCAATCTTGTGAATTGTTTTTAAAGCTTTTACGTGTGTTGGCATCAGCATATAGGTATTTAAATAATATAAAATAAATATAATTATACGTCTGATTAATCTGCATGACAGTTATATACAATATATTGAGTACCCATATTGAACTTGACTAATTTATATAATAAACTGCAAATCCACTTTGCCATGAATTCTTTCACCTGCTTTGCCTTCATTCTGTACCAAAATTGTTTTACATTATATTCCTTTTATTAGTGTGTCAATACGGAAGAAGGGAACAAGGCATGTGTCCACACCGGTACAATAATTCGTCTTTTCTACATGACTAGGTTTTCCGCGTAAAATTATACGCTTTGTGAGAATTCCTGTAAAAGAAAACAGAAAATGATCAAGTTTCCAAATTGCATAGTTCACAACATGACGGACTGCAAAGAGAGCACAAGTAAAAATTTTAAGAGGGCTTTTGTTCTTGACAGTTCACAGTACAAAAGGAGCATGTTAAGGAAGGGACCACAACAGATTTAATCGTTTTTCCTTGGGATTGACTGGACTAACCATCACCATCATCTATCCACATGTCTCTACCTACCTACTTGTGCACAAGATTTCCAAACAAAAGAATGAAAATTCCTAGGAAGGCAAAGTGAGAAGAAAATAAGGAATAATAATAATAAATGAATAAGAAGCTATAAGGCAGAAACTGACTTTCTACACTACCGCTCATAGACTTACCAATAATAACAAAAAAGATTTTTTTTTCCTCCACAAGAAGAAGGGACTCCTTGTAATGCTGACATACATACATACTTATAGCTTATCTGAAGCAAATATACTGAAACACAATTTGTTATGGCGTACTTTTCTATATAAAGTTATGCTAAGGATTTCTGGGATAGTGTTAAATTTGACTACAAGAAGAAGGAACACTTTATGAGCACATACCAATGACCGACGTCAAGTCAGCAAGGAAGAAAAAAACCTGCTGTAACGAGGAGTGAAAAAAGGTCCACAACAATAATAACAGCATCAACCTGCTGCTTCCATTTTCTTATTTATGGTGTATTGGTTTGTTGGTGGAAGTATCCCTGCTTGCTTCTTGTGAAGCAGCAGCGCTAATAACAAGAAGCTCCTTTTTTCAGGGTCACTTTTGAAGAAGGTCTTCTTCTTCCTCTCTTCCACCAACAACCCAGCCATTTCTTATCTGCAGCCTAGGAAGAAAGCAGAGAGGAGTAGAACAATAATGTATGAAAATCATCTTGATTGCCGGTTAAATGAACAAGATTCATTCCTTGGGTTCAAAATGAAATGCACGCACACACACACAGCACCATTTCCAATTCTTGGAACCTTCTCTCCATCCGTCCGTACCCAAGATTCATCTGCACAGCTAGCCTTCTCAAATCTCAAAAGTCAGTAGACAAGTGCAAGAGCGAGGATGGATGGATGGAGTATGATGGTGGTTGATGTTGTGAGGCGGTAGACCGAAGGGTACATTATTATTATTATTGCTTTTATATTAGTGTTATTATAGGAAATGCAGGCAAAAGATGAGATAAAAAAGATGAGCCCTTAGCCCTTATTCACACCAACGCTCAACACTATATAAGCAAGGCACAAGATGATGAAGAAAAAAAGTAAGCCACCCCCTTGAAACAAGTGAGTCAAACAAAGTAGCTCTCTGGCAGGACCATATCAGCCAAGTCATCACTAATATTATCATTCTCCAATACAATCCTTCCTCCCTCCACGTTTTGTGGCAATGCTTTCAGCCAGCATCTTAAAGAAAAAACCACTTGATCCTTCATCACTATCGTCATCATCATCTTCTTCAGCGTTTTTGAAAGAAGAAGACAAGGCACAAATAAGTACACAGACAACTCAAAAGGCAATGCAATAGAGCGGACAAACACGCACAAGAAAAAAAAGGGAAAAGGAATGCATCGTCTACGTCATCTTAAACAGTAGAGCATCATTAACTTTTATATTGGTTGGATATAAAAAAGGCATCATAATATGTGTGGTGTTATGTGGTGAGAAAGAGATTCTTCTGATTACTTTGCCTTTTAGACAGAGAAGAACAAGTTCTCTCTCAATGAGCCTTGGAGACTTTCAAAGTCTACCCGATACATGATACACAGAGAGGGAATTTATATTCCGCATTTTGCTGCTGGAATGGAATCGGACAAAGAGAGAAAGAAAAATAAATGACATGGAGCATGTTAACTCTAAATAGATTTGATGATCCGGCTACTTTGTACAAATAATCGCATACTTTTGGTTTCTTAACGACTACACAGGTAATACGTATTCACGTAGTTGATACCGTAACCAAAAGAACATCCCTAGCGTAATGACGATAATGAGATTAGAGACTGCATTCAAGGACGATAAAAAGAAGAAATGAAAGTAATCTTAAAGGAGTTAGAAAGATAGAATGTGTAGAGGTTGTAAAAGCATAAAGCATGTCCAGACAGTACAACCTGTTACTACTTAACTTGCAATTGCAACGTAATCTTTTTTGTTGTTCAAATAAAAAACAGAAAGGATTGGTATGCTGCAACAACATGCGTAAAGTGTGCATTTATGCTTAAAACTCACAATTTATTTTGCATTGACCCATCATTTGCAATTTACATCATTCATTAGTTTATGTAGCTGACTTTATAAAATTCTTCGTTTTGTGCTTCCTTAGCAAATTGTTGGGATTTAAATTGCAAATTTATTAAAGTGCGTAAGTTACAGTTAGTTTTAATATTAAGAATTGTGCAATCATTTGACCAAGTTTGATTACTAGTATGACATTGTAGGGAAACTGCCAAATGAATGAAAATAACGCTTTGCTTAAAGCTTACATAGTTTTTCTTTCCAAGTTACACAGGAAAGGTAGTCAATCTCGCTTCTGACACTTTCAGTTATTAAAGCAACCTAAAACAGTAACGAGACGTCCAACCCATCACCATCTCATGTAAATATTTAGTTGACAGCGGTCCTGTCCTCATCTTCCTTTTTTCCAAGAAATGCCGGAATAATCTTGAATGCTACTTTGTATATTCATTCACTCGTTCATTCAATCCTCTTGATTTACTCAAACTCAACAAGAGATGTGTGTACGTTATTCACCTGCTACAGGCTATGCAAACACATAAAATTTTATATTGGAATGTGTAAAATGTCAATATTTGTTCATTCCGTTGCAATGCATATAACATGAATATATAACTAAATACCATTTTCTCTTTTAGTCTAAGCATTTATTTTGTCAAATATTACATTCTCTTGTAGCCGTGAGCATTAATCTCCGTTTTATGGATGTATATATATTTATGATGATAAGAGCATCTCACTTTTTTGGCAAGAAATGAATCAAAGTGTTTTATATTTTACATTTTATTAAAAATTTTATGAAGTAGCTTGTTCTCTGCAGATGAAAAAATGTTGATTGGGTATAAGTATCTAGTTCACTTTTGTGTCTGGAGGTAATCATTTTATCTCTGATTGTTTAGTATAGTGTGTGATGACAAGTGTGCATGCATTTATCCAATTTTGATTAACACTTGTTTTAACATTTTTGTAGCTAGGTCATAATTTTTGCGACAGAATGTAATATACAATCTAGACACTGCCAATGAATGACATCATCTTCATTTTCCCCATAATCTTTTGTCTTTCACGAGACTACTTTTTAGAAGCAAGTCAAAACACTCAGAGAATGAGAATCCACACACATGGCGCTGTTCCCTATTATTATTATGTATGTATATCATTCAGGATCACCAAAGAGTCGCACACGTGAGTCGGAATCTTAAAAATCTTCTTTTTTGGTATGTGTACCATCATCATGATCATCATCGTAATTCTTTACTTGTTGCATAAAAACATGCGAAAAAGAAGTCCTTTTTATAGTGGTGTAACCACCAGTGTGACTGGTGTAGCACTAAATCACTTTGTTGTACGTGCACGCTGTGTGATTGTGTGATTGATTCTTCATAACGTTTCTCACGGTTTGCATAGCATCAAGTTCAACTGCTACTCTATTACTTCATATCATCACTCTCTGCTCTACTATTACTATAGTCCATAAGAAGAAGCAGATCTCATTCTTTTGTCAAAACTCATGTTGAAGTCAGTCGGACTGTCGTCGGCAACACTTTCAACAATTTTTTATTGCACATTTTTTTGTTCATGGCAGTATGAGATCGGATTACTTAAAATGCTAACAATTTATTTCGTACAAGTCTACAATAAAAGCTTAATGTAACCAAGTAGCGGAAATTCAGGCGCTCATTCCGCTATAAAATTTTTAATGCTTTGAACTTGAGGCGATAAGAAATTGCAGAATCATTGTTATGGTTATGATAAATTTCCAGAAAAATCCCATTTTTAGATATTTGCTAAATAGATGTGTACATTTATACGGATTGACAGACAGCAGACTGTACATAAATTTATAGCAAATATCATCATCGAGTACAAGTTACTTAACTAAAAGTGTTACATTGTACTTTTTTCAGTTATAGCCGCATTCTGTCTTTGTAACTTTGTAAAATGATTTCAAAGTCGAAAAGCCCCAGTGTGACAAAAAGAAGCGTAACCTATTATATGTAGGGAGCATGGGAAGATCTTAAACTGCCGATTTGTTTTGTCTTATGAAAGTGCTCATGATATGATGAATTAAGTCAAAAAGGGGCAAGTTTCTTCAGAGACATCGCTGCTGCTGGCCTGGCCCTGCCACTGTCAGAATCTCAGAGAGGCTAAAAGACAGGAGCAGCAGGCAAAAAAATGCTTTACTTTTCTTACCCACCAGCAGCGATCCTTTGTTTATTTCTTTGGCTTTGTCTTACCTGCTGGATTTCTGTTGGTTTTTTCAGTAAAGAAATTTCACCGCAGTTTGCGGTATATTTTTTTATAAAGAGTACACATATTGTGCGTGTGACCAACCGGCGTCACTTTTACTCTGCCATGACTTCTTTGTTTCCTTGGCTACTACGTGAACATTGCATCTTTTTTTGGAATGTGTGTAATTATTCATTTGAGTTCTTTGTATTGTTTTTTGTTTCATTTTCATTTTGTAATGTCTGTGTAAAAAACATGAACGATGACTTTGCATTAAATCCAGCATTCTGGAATGACATCACACTCACAGCATGTCAAGCAGCGTCCACGGCTAATTTAAAAGAAAGGTGCTAACGATATTTGATCTCAATATTTAGAGAAGTGAAATGAATGCGTGGATACAACATAATGGCATGTTTTTTAAACAGGTGTCTTTTTTACAGATTCACAAACACTATCTCTGCTAGATAGTATGTATGTATATGTGTTATTGCGAATGAGTCGTCAAATCACTTTAATATTTCAACAAAGTCAATAACAAAAGTCAATATTTGAAAGAAATTCATCAAATCAAACAATCATGATGAGGACACCCATATGCAGAAAGCAAAAAAATTCTGCAAAGCACAGTAACCTTTGGTGGGTAGGCATTACATAAGACAGTATTGTGGAATTTCTACCAAGTCTGCAAAATAGTTTGTAACATCTTTAGAAAATGAAACAATGTTACAAAATAATAAAAAAACACATATTTTTGGTACAAGGTAGAAAGTAGCTTTGGTCACAAAAACACACTCATTGTTGAGTGTTATGAAGAATTCAAATAATTACACAGCCTGAGTAAAGGCTACCGTCGTCACCACATCTAAAAATAATAATAATAATCAGCATTCCATTCCCATTGAAATGAGCCAGAGAATAGAGAGTGGTAATCGTCTCATAATAAAGCTCATTTTCTAATTGAGGTTACCCAAACCGTAACGAACCTCAAGGACGGAGGATTTCATAGTATATACCGGCAAAAGAGTATATATAGTAGATAAGCTTAGTATTTTTATATAAAAAAATGGATACCCCACAAACATATGACGGGAGGCAAGGTAGTAAGAAAGAGAGGAGATCTGAAAATAATAATCATAATCATCATCTTCTTCGTTTTCATCCACTTCATCGTAATAAAGTTACTGGCGGGGTTGAGATGAGATTGAAAGTTGTGTAACATGGGCTTCTTTCTGTTTCTCTTCTTCTTGTGCCTTTTTATGCCAAGACATAATCGATCATCTTCTTGTGTGGGGTATCCACAGGAGTACGCAATGGAATTCGGAAGAGCGTCATTACGGAAAATAAGAAAGGAGCAGTAAAGCCACATAAAAAACTATACCACAGTAAAAAAAATGAGTCTACAAAGTAGTTATGAAGTTGAGCTTGATTTGACTTTTTGGAGTAGGAACATATAAAAAAATAAGATACAGAAAATATAATAGCCAAGTAGACTGTATATATGAACGGAACGTCCCTAAAAATTGCCAGTCCTTGCCATTGCTATAAAACGCAGAGAGCCCTCAGCGTTTTAAATGAAGGTCTCACAGACAATAGAAAACAAGTGTGTAAGATTAGTCATTGCTCATATTTTTTTTCTTTGAAAACTCAAAACTTTGACTTTTTTCCAGACTACCTAGGAAATAATCAATAGAAAACACACCAGAGACCGATATAGGTATAATGGGTATCAGATTGAAGAATTAGTGTTGGTGATCTACAAAAATAAATCAAAGCCGCATTCCCTTTCATTTCTTCTTTTTTTCTACTACTTATTATTACATTTATTACTATTAGTCAAGTTTACCCTAATCTCAAGATCATATCACGTTCTTTAAGAACCCTCCTCGTCTTTTTTAGCTCATTTCTTTAACTGGGATTCATCAAAGAGCTGTGATGGTAGCTTGCCAAGAAGAAAAAGAGAAGAGTCCGTCAGTCATTCACTAGTCAGTCAGTAGGTTAGTCAACCAATCTAGAATTATTGTTAATCACGGGAGCTTTCATTGTTATGCTATGAATCTAGAAGTTGAAATCACATTCAAATGATTACGATGAGATGGTGATCATCATCGTCATCATCAAACATGGAGACGAGACGGAATTTGAGTCCATTATTATTGTTAACGACCCTTATAGAAAAAGAATTGGTAGTGGTTGTGGTAGCTCCTTCAAGGAATTTCCAAGGGTAACTTAAATAATAATAATAATAACTAACAGAGAGGGAACGACGGTGCTGGTTCGTGGACCAGGAACAACAACAATACCAAAAAAATATATCTATAAAAAATAATGCAAGAATCGAAACAAGTTGGATACATAGTTTATAGGTGCATTTATATGCATTTTATGTGTAATACAATAGCAACAATAAAAAATGCATTGCCCACTACTTATATATTAATGCGTACTATAAAAAATGCGTTCATTTTCAATAATATATACATATAATGATCCCAGTTTACACACAGCAACTTTGTTATCCTGCCGTTAAGGAGAACACATGAAAGTAAAAATTCTAAATATACAAAATAAAATGCATCATTTAGTATTTTAGTGAGGTAGGAAAAGGGTTGCCTATTTTTTCCTTCCTACAAAATTCTTGCCCTCTCAGGTAGCAAAAAATGAATACCGCTTTATAGGATAATCTAACACTACTGTGTACTACCACCGCCTGACTGATGTTTCCAGTTGATGATTATGATTATTATTATTATATGCGATGTTACAGTAGTGACTTTTTAAAGACTACCAGAAAAACTACTGGTGCATGTATAACTTTTACTTGTCAGTATAGTAGTGGCAGTGCCACTGCATAAACATTGCCCCATCCTTCCTTAAAGGACTGATTATCATACCTTGTAAGCAAAGGGGGAAAAGTTTGGTGAGCTTCCACATTTTTATTTCATAAAAACAAGAGCTGATCTTTCAGAGAGGCTGAGATAAGTAAAAACGCTGTGTTGCACTCTCTCTCTCTGCAACAAGTTTTCTTTATGACGGGAAAGAAACGAGGGGTAGGTCGGGAGTCCACTCACATATCACATAACTCATGATGCAACTCACGAATTCCATTGTCTCACATAACAAACCATTTTGTATGGAAGGTTCGAAACTGTACTGTAACCACTACAATAATGTGTGTATATAAATATATTACTATTATTCTTTCTCTCTCTTCAAACTCAAGTATAAAATTCTCCATTATAATATGCACAATCTCATCATCAGCTTCATCATGCCATGCACTAATGCGCTAATGCAAAGCCATTTGCTCACAACAATAACATGGTCAACAATGAATATAGTGCATGCATTAGCTGCAATTGAGCCTTTAAACAGTTTCTACAATATTTCAAAAGAATTACTTGTAATGTGCGACTTGGAGAATAGTAATAGTCGTCATTTCTCCATTAAGGCTTTCCTTCGTTTAATCCTTTTCCTCAACATGTAAAAATATAATATGTAGCTATGAAATTAACAACAATGATATAAATCCTCTCGGTAATTCATGTATGTGTAGTGTGAAATTAAAAGGATTCTCTTGTGATTTATTTATTTATTTGGAGGATAGTGCATTCTTCATCTTGTTGGCATGTCTTGACTCTGACGTAGTAGCTACCGCTGAAAAATAAATTCCACAGCAGTAGTGGAGGCAGTAAGAAGAAGCCATTTGGAAGGAAACTCGATACGAGCAGAATAATTTTCATGTATGGTCTAAACGGAACAAATATGCTTACAGTATTGGTACAATTGGTATGACAGGGTCTGCTGGAATGGTTATCGGATTACAGAAAAATATTTTAAAGTGACAATGTGACACATGTATGAACTCTCTGCAAGGAGTCATTTGACAGTGACTCATGGAGCCAATTAGCTGGTGAAAGATTTTCTGTCCTATTACCCTACTAGTTAAAATTACTACTTATGCATATTAATGTGACATATTATTTGAATTGGATACATTATGCATGTAGGTTTCCTCGTAAAATGCAATTATTTACTTATTTACAAAGTGAAATAAAAGACAGTAGTTCTCGCCTCAATAAAGGAAACCTTATTAGTTTAACATTTTACATGCATAAATAATGTTCTACGAAAATAGGTTAGTATTCATTGGATTGTAAAAGAGTAATTTAAAAAGAGCAACTTGGGAATTTTGGCGACATCCAGACGGGTCCATTGTTGTGCTTTTGTTATGCCCAACAATATTAACTCGGAATGATCATAATGTGTTGCTTTGTTACCACCTGCAAAACAATTCATTATGTTTTGTAGACGGACAAACAGGCATTGTAACATTTTCATGTAAAACCCATCCTCCACTGGCAGAACATTGTTGGCAAAGAACCGTCTCGCTAAATTACTCATATATAAATATATACTCCTATATTCCCCACCTAATGTTTATGAGGTTTCGCTCAAACAGCAGCAGCAAATGCAGATCAATGAGGTTATGCAATTGAATATTATCCCTGGAAAGGAAAGAACATTAAAAGGAAGAAGAATTATGCTTTCAGAGTACAAGGAGGCTGGACAAGTGTGTGAGATTTTTTTTTGGTTGAAAAGGGAGCATCATCATTTTCACTTGATCTTGACTTCTTTGTACCTTTTCTTATACACATTTCTTCTTGTGGTAGTCAATAATGAAATGGTGGAGTCAAGTTGGTATGCCCTTTATACTATTATACGGGCTCCTCCTCGTTGACGAACTTTCAAGAGTTGCGGTGTTAATAAGAAAGAAAGAAAAGTGAACAGAGAGAGAGAGAGAAATAGTAATAATAAGACAAGCGCCTTCTTCCTTTTTACCTGGTCTCACTCTGGTAATACAATATAGTATAGGAAGAAAATACCAAGCACTTCTTCAGATCATCATCCCAGTCGTCGTCATCATCTTGTCTTGACAAAAAGGGATTTTTGCCGTGCCTCTTACTTGTTTCTTGGTGGTTCCCTTTTTACCTGACTGTAAAAATGCTTTGTGGGTCCTTCTGTGTAAC
>JAHZMV010006472.1:0-10855 GCA_027743765.1 Coecobrya sp. COE2
GTCGGCAGTTGGCCTAATAACAGAAGTAATGCTTGGAGCTTTACAATTAACATTGTTGCAGCAAGTTATCCAAAGGTTTCTAATAATTATTTTGACCATCAATGATGCTTTAATTTTATGTAAACAAATTAATTATTGCATTATATATTATAATAACCGGCATCTAGCAATTTCTGGTTGCCTGTTTGTTTACAACGGTCCAAAGGAGCTGTTTCAGGTGAAGAAGGGAAGCAGTCCACGCACCGGATTTCTAATAAGGTCATGTCTTTTAGTTGTATTTGGAATAACGCTCGTCTTCCGTATGAGTATCGCTAATGCAGCAGGTGCAAAAATTCTTCTTGGAGAAAGATACCGAGTTCGAGGAATGTATCCGATGGAGTTTACCGAATTTATGAATGGGATTCTAAAACTGCAACGGTCCACTTTCAAAGGTAATTCGAAAAGATTTACAGAATGTGTCAATTGTTTTTTGCGCCACTAATTGTGGGACATATTTCCATATTTGGTTTAATCAGTTGGTCAGTTCAATGGTCTCATGATAATCAAATTGGCAAAGTTGATATTAATTCTTACGAACATATTTGGAAAGTTCATTACGGCATTGTGCATCCCAGCTGTCATAGCTTTTCAGCCTTCTCTACAAATAAATATGATGTGGATATTTGAATACGCTTGGTTGGATAACGAAGAATGCACAAACCAATTGTATTACAGAGCGCTAATATTTATTGGAGACTTCATTTTGTGGGATATTCTAACGGCGGCTGAATTTGCTCTGGTAACAGAGGTAATGCTTGGAGCTCTACAATTAGCTTTGCTACAGAGAGCTATCCAAAGGTTAGTGTAGTAATTAAAATCACAATTAAATTATAAATTTCCATTGAACTAATTGGCGTATATTTAACATTGCAGTGATGTGATCAACCTCTTAAAGATCGAAGTAAATCCGGCCTACTTTTATAATTACCTTTTGAAGTACAGAGCGTTCCACGTTGCTGTTAAACGATATAACGCCGTAATAAAAAACTCTTCTATTTGGACTTCTCGTGTCCCTGGGGATCGGGCAAATTGACGCAGTTTTTCTTTTAGTTAGAAGCCCATTCAATCAAACACCGTTACCACTCATTCTTTTTATTTGTAACGATAGCAGTAGAGTGTGTGATGTTAATGCAGGTAATGTACGGGTTTGCTGGAAACTTTAACCAGCAGTCGATTCGCTATATTAAAAATTTACGGCGGATGGGAAATCACAACATGGGTAAACAAACACGTTTTCAAAGGCGAAGTTTAAAGTTATTTCTGAACTCCTGTCCTGTGGAGAAAGTACAGTTTAGATTATCGAATTATATTGAGAAATCAACACCATTGATATTTGAAATGTTTTGTGTTAATAGAATGATCGATTTGCTTTTAATGAGCAAATAAAAAAATCATGTGTTTGTTAAGGTCACTAGTATTTTAAGGGGCATATAGTTTCAGCAGTAAATTGTGCCTTAAATTTATGTTAGATGGTAAGGCTGGCCTTGCACGGAGCAACAATCTTCATAAGAAACTAGATAATCTAGGTTATGATCACGGCGTTTGTAGTGGGTTATTTATTAACGGCAAATTTATTGACCTGAGAAAATCAAAAATGTATTTTTTCCCACAAGATTGACTGTAAAGAATTCAGCATGTAAATGGCAAATAAATACAGTATCGCAAATGCTCGTTATGATTATTATGAAATCCATTGCTGGTTTTTATTATAATATTAAGTTTAGCAAAGATATTGACTCCAACTTTGATAGTATTTTTTTCGTAAAGAGATATTGAATAAGATTAACGGCAGAGATGCATTTTAAAACAATTATCTGCAATTTTTTTTACATAACTGCTATACTAAATATATCATCAATATATAATACTAAATATATAAATCAAGTTAACTTAATTTATCAACCATCAATGCAAAAAAATTATTAACTTTTTAATAAAAGCAGGTTAACCGTAAGTGCAAGCGAAGTGTCCTCACAGTTTAACGGTGTTTCAGCCTCGAGAAAGTTGGTTGTCCCAAATTTTACCTTTAGAGGTGCACAAGACTTGTGCATTCGGTTTCCCAATTTTATTTCATATTTAGTTTGCAGATGTTCTCTGCCAGCAGAATACCAATTTCCTGGAAGTAATTCCGATTTGGAAACCGTGTATATTTTTACCATTCCCCCAATACAAAGGAGAATTCCCAGGGCAGCATCCACCAGCAAAAGCGCGTACATTCCCAATGTCACCAGATTCTGTTTATTCCACGGCAGCCGAACCAACGTAAATACGCTAATTGACTGCATCACAATGGCACTTATCATTAAACCTGCCATCATTATCTTTTGCTGAAGGTTGTTGTTCAGGTTAGCCATTACTTGAATATGCCGATATACCAAAAATTTGTCCAGGATACATTTCGTTTTCATAGCTCTCAGATAATCCAAGAAACTCAATTGGCAAAGAAGTTGTATGGCCCCGACAACAAAACACGAGACATAAAATCCTAAGGACCAGAAATACAAATTTATTGAGAATATTGCCAGTTTTCCCAAAAATTGTAGAACGATCGTCCAAGTATTGCTATTAATTACTCCGTTGCACTCTGGTAGACTCCAGTAGCCTAGTAACGACGCTGCACAAGGTTTTGGCCAGTGAAGTCCAATCACAAAAGCAGCGGGAACTGAGATTGCTGTCAGAAATATTCCATATGCAAAAATAATGTTCATTCTTTCCATGAGACTTCTCTTGACAGGCCATTGTTTGTATTGTTGTATACATTGTACATGCCCGTTGATGTAAGCTATAAGCTCTGTTATCGAAGTTTGAATCAGGTGGAGATGAGCAGTGGATTCCACAAGTACCAAGGAAAATCCATTGCAAGCTTTCGCCGTAACACTGGATCCATGAGTGGGACGTATGTAACCGGTTAATGAAAGAATAATTTGAAGGAGAGCGAAACATGTGAACATTTTGTGAAGACTGCATTTCCTCGCAAATCTTCGGAGTTTATGATCAGTTAATTTTATTTTTGACGATTTTTGATCCAATTTAAATGGAAGTCCCAACAATTCCGCTATCTTAATATATTCGGCAAATAGTTTAAAGTTTTCGGCCAACATATTTTACCCGGACCCTTAGTAGAAAGCGACGTCAAGAGAAAATTTCAGATTAGCATTCACAATGATAATTTTCACGGGGTTTTAGCAGTTACGCCAAAAACCTTATTGTATATTTAGTGTATTTTCAAATCAAGGTTGTGTATCACAGACCATAATTAGCCAGACTGTTAGATTATAGACAATCAAACTAGAACGGTTAGTTACAATTTACTTATTTAGTGAAGCACATTTTAAGAGATGTCAGATTTCGTAGCATATGTTAATTAGAAGAGCTAATCTACTTTTAATTTTTAAAGATATTATATATGTAGATTGTCAAATTTGTGGTGAATATACTTATAAAATAAAAACTTGATGCGAATCATATCTTGTTAATTTATTGATTTTGAGATATGAATTATGAGATATGCATGAAATTATGCTCAATCAACAGTGTAATTAGTTCCACATTAACCATACAATTAGAATCTCTGTAATGTAACGAAATCTAATACTAGATAGGATGCTTCCAACGTCTAACTGTACAGAGTCCTGGCCCAGTTGAATTAACTTTTCCTAACGAAAACACGGTTCGGTATAATAATTGATAAGAATTCTGTCTTTCTATGATATTAGTTAGATCCCGAAGCGGTTGCACTGGAGATAGTGAATATTTGTCAATTAATACGAATTACATGTTTCTTTCCAAAACAGGCACATATTCTCTGGTGGACATACTAAACATTTCCTATTAAAAAAACAATTAATTGTTTTAGTAAAATCAGCAATTTATATCCATTTGTAAACAAAACCAAAAATCAACATTTCCAATTTCGGTCAAATATAAATAATTTCTCTGAAAAATGACAATTCTGTCAAAAAAGGAACATTTGGTATCTCAAAACTAATATTTAGTCCAAAAATCAACATTCCGTCTGACACTGTCAAACATGACAGTTGTAATGGGGGCGAATATTTGGTAGAAGAGGAGGAGTTATAGAATCAACACTAAAGAAACAAAACTGAATAAAATAGAACAATTGTGTGTTTCCAAAAAATACTTCAGATGAATTATGTATGATTGGCTTACGCCATTTTAGTGTTAACGGTTGGGTTCATGACAAAGAGTGGAAATAAATTGATGGCAAATGCTGAACTATAATAAATTCATATCATGTCGATATCGGAATGTAGATCATGGAGGGATATCATGTATCATCCAATTTTTGTACAACATATCACCAACAAATCATTATCATTACTAAGAACCTATTTTGATGTAAATCATTAAATCAATCAAAGCCATTGCAATATAATACGGATAGGCGGACTAACAGATACCAATCATGCGCGAATTTGAATTAATCAGCAAGAAATTTTGTTTCCTGGGTTATACTATCCAAATTCATGTTCATTATGCGATGATGCATCTCCAATAATATACAATAAAGAAAATTTAATAATAGCAAGTAATTTGAACTTACATAGGTTGTGATAACACCGGCTCAATTAGATTTACAAGCAACTGCTACAGCTGCGCTGATCTATGTAAGTAGATTATGAATCAAGCCGTGTGCAAATTCACTTTTTAAAATTGGCTTAGACTTGACCCTCGACATGAGATGAACAAAACCGATAACATTATGCACAAAAATCCATTTTTGAAACCTAGTGATATTATGGATTCATATTCGAATCTATACATATTAAAGAGTATAATATAATTATTTTAAATAATTAATTAAACCGTAAGTACGCCCAATAGAAGAATAATAATAATTTTATAGCAACACTGGCATATAATATTTACATGCATCGCTTTGTTCTGCCAACGTGCTTAATAAAATCAAAATATCCTACACTTAACCACCCATATTTTGAGTTTGGTTATCTGGCGGAGAGCTTTATACCACCAAATTACAAACACATATTTCCAGTAAGTGATAAGCCATTTAACATTCTCTACCATTCTTTCAAATCCATTAGGGATTCTTGATAGATGTTTCTTCTTATTACGTTTGAAAAATCAAAACGGCAACTTCAAACACCGAATCTGAAAACGATCTTCCACGATCGAGGCATTTCATATTTCCTATTTCATGAAGCAGGAAATACAAAAGTACGATTAAAGACATTGCAAGACACATCCAGCTTACTTTGTTAAACGGATTAAATAATACGTTGAGTAAGCTGTCAACATCTAACCTTGTCTTCATTTCACAGTACTGCATATTCGCCACTGACGGATTGTATAGGGAAGCATACTCAATTTCTTTAAACTGGACTCGTAGTTGTTCCTTCTTGAAGTTCAAAATATATTACATGGCTTGAAAGTACGTGGTGTCCCAGAATAGTGTAATCTTTCCTCCAAAAAACACGGAAACATTTAATTTGTCTGATAAGATCCTCACAGAATTTGCAATGGGATCCGCGCAATGAGCAACAGCCATATTTTTTTATTGAAGATACATATATTCTGGGGAAAGCTGGCAAGCTGATCTATTTTCAAGTTCTTCCAGACAACATTTATCAACGGTTTAGTAAAACTGTTTTGAGGAAATATATATTTAAATACGAACCCTGTACCATTGTTAATTATCCCGTATGCAGTTATTGTTAATTGATTGACGTGTCCAGAGAACATTTTGATTTTCTGCTACATGTGGTATTAGACTGACAGTCTTGGCAAGCCCACTATACTTGCCTCAGAACTGTATTTTGAATTTCAAAACCTGAATCAGGCATTACCACTTTGCAGACAAATATCTCATACGGGAAAACAACATTGCCTCATGATGCATTCTAGTAGCGTGCTCATATGGAGTATAATCCAGTGACCGCAAACATAAAAGTATTTTCTTGCAACAAAAATATTTTACCTTTGTCGGTTATATGGATTAACCAAATTGCCCAAATTGTGTAATAGAGTGATTCGTATTGAGTCAGAATCGAAAACGGATTTGGTTTGTTATACATCAGTTACCCAAATTGTGCAAGATGATTTCCCGTTGTAAATACAAGCTTGGTAGATATGCTTATCACGAAAAAAGCTACAAAACTGTTTATTTGTGGTGCGGTCACTAGTTCTGCCGGAATGTGCCTCTGAAAAAACACCCTTCTGATAGGAATCGCGTACAATAAATATGGTGCAGTGATAAAACTTTATGTAGTGTATATTGAAAGTGAAGGGAGTAACACCGGAAATGTTATTTAAACTCATAGTAAGTCCTCATAAAAATTTAATTCCAATTATGTATAAATCGTATAGCTATTTCCAATTGATTTTACTGCAAACGAATTGTATGTGTATAAATTCTTAAATAAATAAAACTGCATTTCAACCTATTTCTTATACAATACATAGTCTGCGCATAAAAAATGTCCCCTAAACAAAGTTGATTTTCTAGCTTTGTGTTCATTATTTAGCCATAAGATTTTACACGCAGATACACAAGTACTATAAGTTTAAGAAGAAATATTAAACCTTAAAATTGCAACCCTCTTGCTTTCACACACGCATTTAGTCTGTCACGCCACTCCATTGTTGCTTCACGCGCCGTCTCCTGGCGGAAAAGTGACCATACCTTAAGCAGTGAATTTTTTCGGGATTCCAAACTTGTGTCCTGAGTAGCCCAGAATTTACTCTAAAACTTCGCTGAAATGGAACAGTCGAGGGTGTTGTGGTCTGGGGAGCACGCGGGTCATTCGTCGGTGGAAACGAAGGACGAAATATCGTCTTTCAGCCACTTCTGGACAACTTTAGCTGTCTGACCAGGAGCCGAGTCTTGCTGGAAAGTCCAATATTCCCGATGAAGAGTGTACTAGTAATGCTTTTTACCACGGTATTTGTATGTCGCTCTGGTAGTTCATCGCACTGACTTTCACCCCTTTATCCAAAAAATACAGATTAGTCTTGCCGTACCAGGTAACCCCTGCCAGACACATCATATTTCCAACATTACGAGTCCAGTAAACTCACTGCTTCGCCTGGGGGATCCTAGAGGATGACGGAGCATATACCGGGTCGGTAGGGGTGTTGAAGGTTGCGTCAGTGGTAAAAATCATATCGTACATGAAGATGATCCTTTTGCGCTTTCACTGCCGTGCCAGCGTACCAGTCTTTTGCTTCGTTATAGACTTCCTTTCCTTTGGTCAACGGTGAGTAAATGAAAAGTAGATTTTGATTGTTGTGCGTTATTTCCTCGAAGCCTGTACCGTTCTCCGACCACAAAAAAGGCGCAAAAAATAATGGCACAGCAGCTTACTTCAAGATAACCTGAGACGGATTCCGAACCAAACGTTAGCAGTTTTATTACTTCACAAAGAATGGAGAAGCTAATGAAGAAGAATAGTTTGGATCGTATGACGAAACCGGTTTTACACCACTTATTTTTTGACACCTCTAGTTGATACGTTTCCGAACATAGAATAAACAATTTCCCTGCAGCTACAGATGACAAGGAATTTGCTCGGCCGAAAATATTCAGGAAATTATAATGAAGTAACATTTTTTTGGGTTGAAGAGTAATTTATTTTGTGCTGTCTTTGATTTACGTAATAAATTTAAGTGTTCCGCTTATGGATTTGCGACGTACATTATGGTTATCATTGGAGATAGATTAATACACCTACGACTTTAATTATTGGATCTAGACTTTGGAAGTTTTATCGGATAGATCTCGGCAAACTTGTATAAATTTAATTATTTTTTGTTGAGGGCTTATGACCAGGAGGCTTAATTAAAATCAGCATCGTGGTAATAACAAATTTCAAACATTATAATTTCAGTTATTTTGATTAATGATTTTTAATACGTATACATCTTGGTATTCAATAATTCCTTAGCTATTCGGAAATCGAATGTAACGAATATTTCAGATTAAAGAGATTATAACACTGTCGTATTCCTCATGAAAAACTAACAAGGATAGTGCAACAGCCGAGGCAGCTAGATCGACATGAGAAATGTGTAAAAACACTTATTTTTAGACGGAGAATTCAAATCTGAACTCAAAAACCCTAATGGGCATACCCATGCAAGTTAGTCATTTTTTGCCATTTCACCCTAATCCTTATTGCGTTTAACATGCGAAAGTGAAAGTTGCCCCAGGGGGGGAACCATTGTAATTTTTTTCAAAAACTACTGTGGTAACGAGTGAATGGCCAGCTACCCAATAAACCTCAAAAAATTAAGTGAATATTAAAATTCTCAATATATGGACACTCTATTCACAATTGGGCACAATATTTTGTATTTTACATAAAATGTCATTTTTTGAAAAATGTGACAATGGTTCCCCCCTGGGGCAACTTTCACATTCCAATGTTAAACGCCATAAGGATTAGGGGGAAATGGCAAACATGACTAACTCTCAGATACGCCCATTCGGATTTTTTGAGTTCAGATTTGAATTATCCGTCTAAAAATTAGTGTTTTTACACATTTCTCATGTCGATCTAGCTGCCTCGGCGGTTGCGCTATCATTGTAAGTTAGACGTGTTTTGTCAAATTTTGAAGTTATGGGGCATATTGATACTATGATACAAAATGATATATGATATATAATGATTTCGGGATATATTAACAGATTCCCAATGTGACTTTGCACAGGCATTCCTCAGGCCATTGCCGCAATGGATAAAGAAATGTGTTTGAGAAATTCCCAAACGCGTCCAAGTTATGGATGTCGAAATGTCACTACTTATTAATCCTTTTCAATCCTGCCGTCCTTTCACTTACGCCAGCTGTAATTCAATTACGGTTGGATATTTTCAAACTGTGTTTTCGGCAATTGATAAAACAACACTTGCGGAAGCTCTGGCGTGATTTTTAAATGTTTAGCTCAAGAATGGCAGGAGTACGCAAACTTTAAATTTCGCAATTCACACAGTGCGTGACCCTTGTCCTAAATATTTCATAATCATGCTAGAGCTTCCCGAAGTGTTGTATTATCAATTACCGAAAACAGTTTGCAAATATCCAACCGTAATTGGATTACAGCTAGCGCAAGTGGAAAGATGGCAAGATTGAATAGGCATAATAAGTACTGACCTTTCGACATCCCTAACTTGGACGCCTTTGGGAATTTTTCAATCAAATTTCTTCATTCATCACGGCAATGGGCTGAGAAATGTCTGTGCCAGGTCCTCATTGGAATCTGTTAATGTGTGCCGAAATAAATTGGTGCCCTTTGAAGGAACAATTTTGTATCATATGGCCCCGTAGTATCAGTATGTCCCATAATTTCAAAATTTGACAAATGACGTCTAACTTAGTTCTTCATTAGGAATACGATGGTGTTATCATTTTCTAAATCTGAAATATTCGTTACACTCGATCTCCGAATAGCTATGGAGTTACTGTATTGTAAATGCCAAAGCTGTATAACTACGTATAAGCTGTATAAATCGACACCATTTTCTGAAAAGGTAAACCGTTAGCAAAATAGACTTTTGAAAGCTTGTAAGACGTATTCTTAATTCATACTAGAATCTACACAAATTATTGAAAATTCAGCTTAAATTATTCTGTATAAATTATTAACCGTATGAGTTGCACACCCATTTGATGTAGCAGTCACATTGGAACATGTAAGTTTAATATTTACATGGATTGTATTGATTGAATTACGTACCTAACAAAAATAAGACATCCTTTAAACGTTAAGTTAATTAATTTATTATTGGTGCTCACCTCTTCAATGTTAGATTTACAATTTGTAGACAAACACGTCCCTACACGTTCAGATGGAATTACGAAAGTTATTATTGACTTAACTGACGTTTCAAGGAAGAAGTGAATTCTTCACAACTTCCTGTAAAATGTTTTGTTTTGGACTCTTTTGTATGTCGTTTTGTTTGTATGTAAAATTAACTTGATGAGATACCTGTGCACAGGTGTGGGAAATTGATTTATGGTTCAGATTTGTCCCGCCATCTAAGCTCATATATTATAATTTCCAAATGGCCATTATTATTAAGAGAATGTAAGGTTTAAACGAATGTAACACATTACAAAAACAATGTTTGAGCCCGAGATAGCTTATAGTATTATGAATTTGTGCAATTTTTTATTTATTGTAAAATGACAAAATGTTCAAGTTAATTAAAATATTATCTAGTACCATCAAGTGGTCATAAGCAAATAGTACCTCCAATAAATAACTGCAAAAATCAGTTGTATTTTGATGATGCTATTATGACAATAGTAAGCAGCTTAGAAACTGCAGAAAGATATGGAGTAATGCTTGTAATATAATCTAAAGCAATAATGTGTTGATAACAGATAAATACAAATAATAAGTTAAAATTAAAAAATTACAATATTGCTACTTGCTACCCAAAGTTTTAGCTTTAAAGGTTTTAAAAATTTAATCCAAAGTTCTGTATTATTAAGTCTGAAGTGCCTTGAATTCAAATTTGGCATTACATTTTAGGTATAATTAAATTCAAGTAAATGGTGTAATGAAGAGATTCTTGGATTGAAAATTGACACTTTATTTCAGGAGAAAAAAGTCGATAATGCGATCAATGCAAAACAACTCAAATACAATTGGCGTTCGTTTATCAATATAATTTGACATACCAAATCTGCATTTAAAAACCTGACAAGATTTTAAAAACTGTCTGGCATACCGGCCACATTTTTTCGATACACTTCGCATGGTTCCATTCAATATCCATTTAGTTTTTATCGAATCTCCGTTAAAATCTCCGGCAATTCCGTACATTATCAA
>JAHZMV010006473.1:0-11718 GCA_027743765.1 Coecobrya sp. COE2
ACCGAAAAGGGAAAAATTATTTCCGTCCCAGCTGGTGTTTCCCTGCTTTAGGTTTAATACATATAGCAGTGCTATATTTCTGATATTTGACTCTTCTCTCCCGTGGAAATCGATTTACGACAAGAAGTTCACTGCAGTCATAAGTTATTGAGCTTATATGGAATTGGGCATTCAAAGCCAGTATAAATATATATAAGGCATCATGTAAACTAAAGTTTACAGGTATGTGGTTCTCTTGGAATTAAGTAGCATTGAGGGTACATTAGTCGTATGAGAAATAATAAGCACTCCAGTTAGAGAATCAAGCGATATTATAACCGAAGGTTATCCTGTGACACTGAACAACAGAGTACAGATAAACATTATGAGAAACGGGGATGAGAAGAGACAATACGAGATTATTTATTTCAGTGCTTGCACATGTCCATTAAATTGGACACTATTGACCATACGTTAACTCTATAGAACAAGAGAAAGAAACAAGGTAGTTTACTTTTACCAACGGCCAGTTTGCTAATGTGTCGTTGTTCTGGTGCCTGAATTTCTTTCTGGTTTGCTTTCTCAATTTTCTTTACTTTCTCCACTCTTCAAAACATACTGATGCTGTTACTACTGGAGTCACAAGTGTGAAGATAGCACGAAGGCACACAAAAAATGATCATTCTTGCGTGACAACATATCACTTTCCATTCCCCCGGTGAACCAGAGTATATCACCGAGTAGGTGTGCTCGTTGAATGTGCGAAAGAAGGTAACTTTTCTCTAATACTTTCTCTGCAGCTGCAATGGAGTTGTCCCGTATGTCTGTCTTCTGTTTCCCATCGCATGTGGCAATTTCTTTTCCAACTCTGCTTATTGCGCACAATGCTACTTAAGGGATTACGAGACGAGGATGAATTTGTCCGGCTGTCCGCCCTAAAACAATTCTTGGTTCTGAACTATGCTTTGTTCTTATATGCAATATACCTGGACGTATGTTTCAAGTCTAAAAACTGCATCATTGAAAAATCAATTCGCAGCCAAAATAAAACGAATTTGAAAGACAAGACTGATTTTGTTTTGATTTCCCAATTCATTTCATTTCCTGTACCAGTGGTACAGTACCACAAAGGTTCCACCAAGAGATGATAAAGTTTTATCATGGGAATATGATTGCGGTAACCAAGTCAAAAGTTTAGTTCACAAACCAAGTTTTTCAGCTATCAGTTCTTTTATGCCAATCGATTTAAGAAAAAAATGTGAAAACGTTGGTTTCAAAGATGGAAATAAACTTTAAAAAACAGTAGTGATTTCGTGTTGAGGTTTGCAATTCGAATCCACTTCTCTTTGACTTGAGATTCCATTTTCTTGGAAACGGTGCATTCTGCTTTCCAACATTTTACATT
Organism: Coecobrya sp. COE2; assembly: GCA_027743765.1. Taxonomy (NCBI): domain Eukaryota; kingdom Metazoa; phylum Arthropoda; class Collembola; order Entomobryomorpha; family Entomobryidae; genus Coecobrya; species Coecobrya sp. COE2. The sequence continues at coordinate 1,385 of JAHZMV010006473.1, forward strand.
TTTTCACTTTGATTTTTATCACGTTGGGTTTGCAGCTGCGATTGTAATTTGACGAATGCACGGTGGAATCATGAATACAGGAAAAAGTAGTATGCTGATGGGATATAACTTTTCCCATCATAATTCTCCATCTAACCCAAACAAACTTTCTGATTGGAGAGGAAAACTGGTTTCGCATACTTTGAAAGAGCAAATGAAACATTCAGCATTTCTCCTGATCGATCATTTACCCATTTATTTTTAAGGATACAATTTGATATAATTCTGCAGATCTTGTTACCATAATACACCTTTAAGAAAACACAAGTCGAAATTTTCAAGCTTCGTTTTCTTAAAGGTTGTTGACATAAAATTAGGAATTCAACCTATTCATATTTTTTAATTCCTTGGAAAGAAGTGAAGAATGAATTTTTGATATTTCGTACGGTTTTTGAAAAGTCCCGGAGTTTCCAATGGAAAAATTGAGTCCGTGACTTTTTAAATAGGACTTTCAGTCTAGTACCAAGTGGCAAATTTCTTATAAGTGGTATTTCCCTATAGTTTTTGAGATATTTAATATCATAGGAATTACAACTTTGAATTTAAATATCTCAAAAACCCACGGTAGATTTGTTTGTTTTTTCACAGTAAATCATGGGTGGAAACAATTACTAGAAACAGCGCCGGCTAATTGCTTGCATGTAGTTTGTAACATGTAGCAATTATGTACAGCTACCGAAACCATGGATATCAAACCAATACAGTAGGTCCAGTACTCCAAGCGTTTAAGGTGAACGTTTACCGAGACAGTGTCCTTTCAGCATTTTATAAATTCCCCCACAGCATTCCCCACAACAATATTGGTTGCAGTGGCCATTTTAAAGGAATTGATAATGTTACGCCAGATTGTATCCGCTTCGTCAACGCCAGCCAACATGACCACTAACGTAGCATACCAAATCTTAGTGACTTATTTACCAAATGACATGACTATATTTGACGTAACGCACGTAAAAATCATTTCATCCTCATTATGTAACAGAATAGATCAATAACTGTCAGTATAGATAGGAATATGATAGTTCACCCCAGAATTAAAATGGGGGCTGCAGGGGATGAAGACAAATTGAACCACTTCAACTACTGCACCTACTGTATTGGTTGCATGATTGTTTCCTTAGCTTTACATAATTGGCATGTAGTAAATGATTAAAATTAAATTCTTCGTTAAATTCTCATACTTTATTACACACAACCCTATATTTGAAGCCTGTTTCTAGTACCTCTTTCCACCCTTGATTTACTGTGTAAAAACAAAAAATTCTACCTTTTTGAGATATTTAAATTCAAAGTTGTAATTCCTATGACATTAAATATCTGAAATACTATAGGGTCTACATCCTTGGTTTCTTTTTCAGAAAATCGAGCATTTTTCCATTATTTTTTGAAAACTTTGGTCGTGCAAGGCATGCCATCTACATAACTTGTACAGCTTCTCAATTTTCCTACGTGGCAGATTTGCCACTTGGAAATTATTTTTGTCCCTTACGAATTAATCATAAATTATTGATTAAACACATTATAGCGAAATCTTCGAATATGGTTAATGTTCTAGACAATCTTAGGGAATTTCTGGAAAATTTTGGGCATATTCCGACTATTTATATGCGTATTTTAGACTAAAATAGAAATCACGTCTTCTAAGTGGCAAATTTGCCACTTGGTACTAGACTGACTTTATTATGTATTATTTTAATTACAGAGCTTAATATTAATATACAGTTTTGCGAAGATTAGTAATGCAGACAAATTCCTTGAATGAATTTCGCAACATTAGCCTGGCGGAATTATATAAAGTTGTCATTTCCGCGCATATATTTATTATTGAAATAATTATGTTTGTTTCACTTTAAGTAGTTTATTTCTGTGTCGCGTTTTGACATATGTATATAACTTAAGCTTTAATTTAATGTGCTGGATCCCCTTTTTTGAAAGCACTTCAGACCGCAAAGGAATGATGCTTTCCAAGGTGAGCAGGTCAGTGGGAATGGAAGTTACCGATATAAATAATTTAGTAAGAGATGTTACGCAAACCCCTTTCTAAAGTGCACTCTAGAAGATTGGGGTAAAAATTTAACTGGAAAAATTAACATTTTATATAACATGTAGAGTAATTTCTAGTTGTGCAACAAAGGGGCTTGTATAAAATGAAACCTCTCTGATGGCTTTCACAGCAGCTGTTTTTACCTGATGACCTACCAGAATAATTCCAGGTTCGATTTTCCCTGTCTTCAAAAAGAAGAGTCTAGATACCTCCTGCTTTCATTTCACCATCAGTCAGTGTATCATGGAACTTATTATACCATCCTTTTAGAATCAAACAAAAATACAAAAAAAACAGAGATTCTATAGCGAGCTGCTTTCCAACACAGTATTGCAAAAACCTTTTGTACAATAAAAGCAAGCAAACTTTTCATAAAAAGAAGACGGAAAAGTAGGTAATCCACTGAAAATTCCTTTGACATCCCACCATATGAATACCAAAGTAACTTGGGAGGAGAAGTCAGTGTACTCTACAGTCATAATGATATCCAATCTAGTTCAGACTCCCAGGGACACACCTTTGGGACAAAAAATATCCTCGGCTTAGGTACTTTACTTTTTTTACTTTCTCTTTCCTTCCATCCCAATGTCATTATACATGGTATGTAGCTACATAAGCTGTAAGTCCGTATCTTCTCGTTTTTACTGCAAATTCATTCCTTTCCAGTAGCTAGCTATAAGCTTTGCTTCTGTCATCATCCTCATTTTTGGTGAACGGGTATCAAAAGAAGGATAAAGCCAACTTTTTTAATACGTGCACTGGCTCCACAAGTACGGCAACGCAATTTTATTTTGTATGAATATAAATGACTTTCTCTTCTACCTACATCTCTGTTGTCATTGTCGTACCAAAACTGAAAAAACTGGAGTACCTAAAAACTAAATCTGTGATGAGAAAGCAGCTAGTTTCGTTTTTGGTGTCGTTGTTGTTTTTATTATTATTATCATGACGACGGTTGCGATCATCATGATGGTCATGATTAGTTCACGTTTTTTAGAAAGAAAATAAGTGTACACGGGAGGGTTTAGGTGCTCGTTAAGGAAAAACAGATTTGTTTTCTTTTGTTCCAACCCATCAATGGCTAACTTAATTTTAATAAATACTTGGATTTTTATAGGTAGAAAGTCTAAAAGAAATAATGTATCCATTATCTGCTCATTTGTTCAGTGAGCAAATCTTCTTTGAGTAAGTGGCAGGAGGGCAGATACTTTTAGATTTTTTTCAAAATCCATCCTGGAACTATTCTCAGAAAAATTCCTGATGCGATGAGGATGAAATTCCTAATAAAATCGACCAGCTGCATGATATGATTCTTAGTTACTCGGCAGGTTTTATGTAAGCGCCGTACTGTCTCTAGTCTCTAATGCTAGAGACAATATATGTGTACAATTTACAAGGTTAGATACCCAATATCAGTAAGGTACTAGTACTGCTATTTCCGAGACTGATAATCTGTCTTTAATCATTTCTGCCTCTGAACCAGACATGCCCTCACAGATTCAAAATAAAACCAAACTTTCTTTTTTTTACTATCTGTCTACATAAGGCCGACAAGGTAATCCGACCAGAAAAATAAGAAGGATGGATATTGAAATCTTTTTGAAAAACTTTCTCCAAATATAAGGATAGAAAAGGGAATGTGGCGTTACTTAATATTCATTTGTAAATACATTGCTAGAAATACAAAACTACGACATTTCTGAAATGTATACAAAAGTGTGGCAGACTTTATGAACTTGTATTTCGGAGAAGATATGAATACAAACTAAACTATGTAAAAAGCAGGAAAGTCAACCAAAACGCTTTGAAAATAATAATCTGTACGTTTATCTTTTATAACGTGAAACAAATGTAAATACACGATTGAGAAACAGCAGCACACTAATATAAGCTCCTTAATTTCACTTGTTTTTATAAAGCAGTCTGTATTATGGTGAAGTGTAATGTCAACAGAAAAAGTAAGCGTAAGTGAAAGGCGAGCGGGTTTACTTAAGAAGACGTGCAGACTGATGCCAAGGAAAAAACCAGACTTTGAGCTAAAGTTCGCCGATGAAAGTTCGCTGCTCTTTCATCGGCTTCAATAAAGTCACTTTAATTTTTTTACAGCCACAGCGACTCATGAACCATCAATCCTAGTACGTTATGTGAGGTACAGAAAGGAAAATGGAGTTTACTTTGATGTCCAAATTGAACGAAAGCACTTGGCATACTCGACATCTGATATAATTACTACCCGTATAATAGCTGCTACCTTTTCCCAGCTTCCAGTCGTAAAACTTTAGAGAAAAATCACTTCTGCATATGATGTCGGTCTGCTGTTGTGGCAGTTTATTTATTCTGCCGAATAAAAAATGTAGGATGAGGAAGCTGCTCCGATTTTAGTATGACCTGTGTACTAATAAGGGGAACAGCAGACGCAGTGATATGAGAGAAACTTGGATAGACTGACTAAGATCAAAAAGTAAAATAAAAAAACTGACGAAATATCCCTCATATAAAATGTGCACAATGGAATAAAAAGTTGTAGTTTCAGAGAAACTTGATATGGGAAAGAGAAAGCAGTAAAAGTTTGGGCTAGGAGAATGTAGCAATATATGATTTTCTTGAGATTTTTAGAAAAAATCTGTTATCCGCTAAAAACTTTTTTCTTTAATTAAACTTTCGAATTCTGCTGTGGTTTTGCACATCCGCACCTGTGAGTTCTATGGCATTGATTAACATGTACACCATAAAATATGCACGAATACACTTTTAGTTTTAAAGTAGAAAGGTGATTCCGAAAATTGTAATCGTTAGAAAAGGGAAAGCGATCAACTGAAAGTGTTCCACATTAAATAGTAACACATACTATAAAGACTTTCATACTTTCTCTAATGTACTCATTCACCTTTCACTGCCGCCAAAAAATCAGAGAATAACATGGTAGCTCAAACTGTAAATATTTTAACGACTGGTTTATTTCTACCTGCTTTCAAACAATCAAACGATTTCAAGGAACATCCCCATTTTCCGCTGCTTCGTTTGATTATATTAGTATCCAACATCCATATTGGGACAAGAATGCAGAAAGAAATGAAGCAAGTTTAAAAACTTGGCCCTCCGTTTTTGCACGGAAGGGAAAGCGTAAAAGGTAACTAATATTAATTCATAGTTTTTGCAAACTTCTTTGGATAATAAAGCGGAGTGAGTCAGTCATACATACAAAACTCAAGGTTTACGTTTAAAATTAGAAAGATGAAGAAGCGGAAAGAAGAAAGTTGTGCTTTCTCCTCCGTATATTCATCTTGTCTTTTTAGTGGTCATATTAAAAACTTACTTTATTTCATTTGCATGCAGACAATTTCCTGTGCACATAAAAAATGCTAAAAGCTGTATAGCTTCACGTTTATATTTACTTCGTATATTTCATTAAGTGAGAGTCAAAGCGTTGCTGTAAGTGGTATATATGTAGTACCCTCTAAATTTTCACTGCTTTTACACAACGGAAAGCATAGGATGGAACCATTTTGGCAAGGCCAGCGTACCATGTGCACAACAACAGCAAGAAAAGTGATGGTAAGTTAAGAAACCCTCTCAAGAAATCTTCTTCAAGATCCCTGAGGAAACAGGAAAAGTAAGGCGGAATGCATTTATTTCTTTTTTAAGAGTTCCCCAGTAGAATAAAAAATACGCAGTGAATTATAGCGCAACCGCTTTAATGGACTTTTCCTTTGTAGTATAATGTTTATTTATTTAAATTTTCCTGTCCTGATGAACATAAAGAAATGAAATGCATGTTGTACACTCTCGTAAATTATTTAATCCTGTAATATTTAGTTGTGCAGAACTCTCTCAAGTTAACTCTTCTGGTGCGGTGGATCTTGCTTCTAAAATGAAAGTTTGTGACTACAGTGACTACTAATCTTTAAAATTAAATGATCTGGCATTCACAATTTTCCCTGACATTTGTACTGTTCATATTTTGTCATACAATGATGCGCTACAAAACAGCGTTGCAATAAGAACAAACCATGTGAATGAAGTGAATTGCCTGCAGGTCTGCATTGGTACAGGATCGATCGAACAGCAGATGTATCTGGTAAATTGTGGAAGCTAGCAGTGAAATTAGAATGCAAAATGTACTAACAATAACTGTTCACTGAACTCATTTCCTGTATAGGAACTTTCATGGCCATACTGCTTCGCAAAATATACTAAAAATTTTAATTTAATTCTATCCATCCAACTACAAAACCTGGAAGTGGTTAGCAGCATATTTCTTGCTACCCTGGTTAATTCAGTGTATAATATTTCCAGCGTCATAACCAAAGTTCCCATACACTACATTGTTCCTCTGGGATTCCAAAAATTTTACCAACTACGTAGCACAGTAACATTCTACTCTCTCTCATCCAATATCTGCATCTTAGCTAGCAATCAACAGTGCATGAAATTGACTCTACAGAAAGAAGACCTTCGAACCTATTCTAGCATTTTCGTAATGTGAAAGCACACAGTCGTTAGTCGAGCTTCATCACCACTACTGCATCGTTCTCAATCGTCATTATTATCGTGTCTTAAAGAACGCTGCAGTGAAAGTATTAATCTAGAAACTTTGCTCTTCTCGTTGTCAGAAATATATTTTCCTATAGTAATAATAATAGGAGTAACTGGAAATAGAATTTACATATTTTCACGTGATTTTACCACCACTGCACATTGCTATCTCTAAGTTACATTTTACATATTTATTAGATGTGCTGCGTACACATACACACAAAGTGACTGCTTTCACCTTGCTTATGGATCAAACAGGCTGTGTCAGTTTACTTTCACTAGCGATGCAATATGTAGAAATGTATTGCTACTAGCTTCCTGTTTTTCCACCTGTTTAGACAAGAATAAAAGTTTCTACTAATGGGTATGCTGCTGATATAAATCCATTGTCTCGTTCCTGAGAGAAAGCCGCGGAAATTTTTAACTTTGTAATTTTTTAATTGGGTGCAGAATTTTGAGAATTTGGTACATAAACGAAACATTTATAGATTACATAGTAGAACCTTCAATAGAATCTTCAATTATGGCATTCACACTCAAGCGAAATATTTTATAATAAAAACACAATCGGTAACAGCAGAATTCGGTAAATATCTGTAAAATAACTTTTAGTCTTCACATACAACAAAAGTAGAGCAATAGGATAACTTCCCAGCAACATAATATGTCCTTTTGGATTTTCCCTACTTCTAAATGTAAAAACAGCGATCTGATCAATTTTAACTTATTTTTTCTGGTCACGTTTGTCCGCAATAGAGAGACAAAGCAAAGCGTCTCCAGTGCATCTACGTAAAACGTTATCTGTTTCTGGGAATGTAAGGTTTTCTTATCCACAATGTTGAAAATCCTTGAATACTAATGGATATGCCAAAAACAACCCTACCAAACCAACATATATGAGAGTAGTATACATATTATAAAAGGAATGTACTCATCTCATTTCAGCGCAAACATGTTGTATTTTATGCATAAAATTCTTGAATTTCACTTTGAAACCTACGGCCATGTGAATTTTCCCTTATTACATCTCTTTCATAGTATTTCCAAGCATTCACATATTTTTGCTGATTGTATTCACATTACCAACATGCTTCTATTCAGTAAAAGATTTAAACAGAAAAAAGCTTGAACGCTATTTGAATTTAAACAAAAATTGGACGGGTAAAAGTGATTTTTTACATTCATCTATCCAGACGTAGGGCTACTTCGGACATGGAAAATGAAAACACACACCGGTTAGAAAAACATGACAGGCTGACAAGATCTTAATAAAAGGAAAGAACCCTTTTCTTTTGAAGCGGCACTACGACCTAGGCTACATTTTGAAAAAGTGACTGTAGCAGAGTATAAATTATACCTGCATCATATTCTGTCATGGTGTCCTTTTTCCCTCTGACTCTCATTCTGAGTTGAAAATGTAGGCCATGAGCAGTCAAGTTGACTTTCTGGGAAAAGCGTTATACGTCTTTTACCAAGGTTTGACTTCACAGAAGGGTTTGTTCTGTAGCTGCTATCTTCAAAGAGAAAGCTGTTTCTACCAGGGTCTCCAAAGATGAAACAACACTTTTTACAAGACATTGCGTTTCGTTCTCAAGGAAAGTGCTCTCTGTACAAGGTGTCGCCGTATTTTGCCTTTCTCTCTATTGTATCATATTTGACACTTTTGACCACTTTATTCATCTGACATAAAACCTAGTCTCTATAGCCCCATTTCTTTTTTGAGTATTGTAACAAGACCCCTGACAAATATGACAAGTGTATTGAACCACTGGTCGGGGCCCCCGATTTGGGGGCCGCCTCTGTTTAAAGAGCTTTTGGTGTCCATATTTAAATAAACCGTTCAATGGGTGAAAGTACAGCAGTTATTACTATTGCCGGTCATGTCTATGATATAAAATCGTGTGACGCTTTTTTATCGTTAATAGAGTAACGGGTTCATATCAACAATGTAATTGTATTTATAAACAAAGATGAACGGTTCAATTAACATTCCAGGTGTACCTATCTGATAGACGCTCAGCCTTCAACTACAATAGCGTACTTTCATTTTACCACTGCACCCATATAATTCAGCTTATCTTGAAAGATTCTCTTCTGTTTTTTTCCCTTTCTCCATGTCTCTTTCCCGATACCATAGCTCCGGTTGTCATCATCTTGTCTCTCTGCCCGAATGACATCAATTTTATTATAATTTATCTCTTCGTTGGCAGATATTTGATGTAAATCGCTTTCCGTTTCGGTATCGCTTGAACTGGTTTTCAGAAAAGGTGAATTACTTGATGGATGGACAGTGTAAAGGTGAGAAAATATATTTTGTATTGTGGTAACAATTGGGTTCCATATGCATGAATCTAGTTACAAAGAATACTGGGTTTTTGGGAGTGAACTACAATATAAGATGTCTAGATACTAAAGCTTTTATAGTAAACGTTGTACTATCAATAGTAGTAGTACCAGTAAGCTTTGGCTCTGTACATCAATTCCGAGACAAGATGAGCAAGTCTGATTTGGTGGAACGGGGAATGGAAACTACTGCTTCGTGAACACCATCAAACACCGTATTGTAAAAGGTAAAAGCAACAACAAAATTTCGGGTTTTCTTTTCCACTGAACACGTTGAACATAGAATCCTGCATAATTCCAAACGTACAGTCTAACAAAATGCTGATTTGCAATTAGAGATTCTCAGAACAACTTGCTTACGCCCACAAACAAAGTATCTATCTTGAAAGAATTTACAGGAATTATAAACACCCACGCAAGACGACGTTCATCATGAATATTAAAGAGTAGCTGGCTTTCTTCAAAAGGGTTTAAAAGAAGTTGCAGGAGGCTTCAAAAAGCCAGGGAAATTGAATACATATGGTAAGCTTCTGGCAAAAAGCAACGTCCTACGTGGTGTGTGGTAGAAATAACGTAGGGTAGTAAAAGTAAAACTTTTTCCAACTACTGCTAGTCCTGCTATAACTCTTTTCCTTTGGACTTTGACCCAGAGCATAACTATCTGTGTTAACCATTAACTCCCTCTCTCGCTCGCTAAACAGAAAGATACCCGAAAGTCCAAAGGTTAACGTCGAGAGAGGCAAACAGTTACACATCTAGAGACATACTCTTCACTCCTATTTTCTTATAAGCCATTTTGTTAAAAATACCTAGATGGTTATAATTCGAAGAAAGAAATCTGCAAACATTGATTATTGCTGCCAACTCTCTACTAACTCGTAAAACAATTCCTTTGTGCATAGGCTTGCTACCTTACTGTCATTCTGTACTGGCGAGAGAAAATTCCTGAAAGCAAAATGCAAATTATTATTATTATAGAAAAGATGAAATTTGATGAACTATCGTTTCTTAATTCTAGTAGCTTCCAAGATAGACGGTGAGATGATTCTATTCATTCATCCGCAGGTTCCCTCAGGAATGGTAATAAAAGGGATATTTTCGGCTGCTATGTTAAACAAAATGGGGAAGAAGGGTTGTCTGTATTTGCGCAAATACATTCAGGTATTCACCTTCACATTTCATGGTGATATTAATAGTCAGTGAAAGGAGAGATGCACAGAAGGAAAGGATTTGATGGTATAATTCCATTCCACGGGGTATTGTGTGACCTTGTGTCGTGCTCCCTGCCACAGAACAAAGTAAAAAAACCTTTATACACAAGAAGCATAGTAAACGAAGGGAAACAGTAGACACCGTTCGATCTCCTGAGCAG
>JAHZMV010006474.1:0-12080 GCA_027743765.1 Coecobrya sp. COE2
CTGCTTCAACAGCTTCACATTTCTTTAAACCTTTCAGTGTTTCTAAACCGTGAATTACGATATTATTTTCACTGCATAATGGTACGGTGCTGGAATTAAAACTAGCTATCACTGGTGGAAATTGCTTATTATGTCCAAATTGTTCCTGCTTTTGTTGCAAAATATGTAGCTCGCGGCCGATTAATGCATTTAAACAGGTGTCAACTTCACTTTTAATTGCAACCAGATTATTTTTAAAAAGTTTTAATATTTCCAACTGATTCTCACTGATGGTGTCGCAAGTATTTTTTATACATGACAAAAAATCTGATAGAGGCGAGGACTCGCATATAAACGCAAAGCTTTTTGCTGCTGTACGCTACAGCAGCAACTTAATTTGAAAAATTAGTTTAGTTGAAAACGTTCCTAGTTCTGAGTCAGTTGGTTTATAAGGGGCCTTTTTGATAAAATTATTACCAAAGTCAAGACTAAAAAATGTATCGTTGGATGGCGGCGTTCCATGTTCACGACCACTTTTGTCTACCTGAATAAAAAACCAGTTTGATTTTGTCACCGTAAAAGTGAAATTTCGAGGAACCCAAATTCTATAATCGAAAACGGGATCATAGAACGTCAATGGGAAGATATAAGAATAGTCTCGGTAACCATAACGGTAGCCTTCATAGTTACCAAAACATTTCTCCCATTTATCGCAAGACGGTGGTGGAAAATATATTTGAGCGACACAACCTTTCTTTGGCGACGGCGGAACTCGAAATTTGAATTCGAGTTGGTCTTCTGAAATGGGAATGACAGAAGTTCCTGCAGCACAAAGCATTTCAGCTTGTCTGTCAAAAAATAGTGACTCAGCTTTTCCAATTTTGTATTTAAAAATTGATATTATTGCAGGAGTGTCTTGAGATGATAGTCGATACTTGTTGTAGATTTCAGTGTTAGCACTCTATAATAATAAATTTTCAGAGTTACCAGAATTGCCATTTTTTGAAGTTAATCAAAATATAGTATATGCTAATTAAATAAACACGCATGTATTAAATAAAAAATACTTATTTTATTCTACCTTATTCTCTTTGGCGACTAATTCAATTTCTGCAAAGGTGAAGTGAAGAGTGCACTCATTAAATATTTTAATGTGGTCGTTCAAATCTACCTCTGGCTGAGGCGAAAATGTTACGCTATCATGTGCGAGGAATATTGCCAAAAATATAATCCGAAATCGGAACATTGTTAATTATAATTGAATAGCTTGATGTTTAAAGATATTAGTAAAAGATCATCTTCTAGTTTTAAAGGAAATTTAAGTTCACTCTTTGGGGAATATTGTAGTGTACATGTGGGTCAGAAACCTTCTGTGGATTTTATGACAGCATTTGGGCATATCAGGTCGACAAATATCTCGACATAACATATCTTGAATAATTATTACCAACGCAGTTGTTGAAGCTTTTATTGATTTTGATTGAACAATAGTCTCGATAGCAATTTGCAAATTAAAAACCTCTTATCTATTTTTCTACATTTCTACGTTCTACACGTGTCTTCGTAATGAATTGTTAATGAAGCCATATCTTAACCGATTAGATATTTTATGCGAGCAAAATTATATCACATCTTTTTCTGATGGTAATAGTTCTTATTCAATATTTCAATATTCATTAGCGATGAATTTGTGTTTAATTATTAGTTATTCTGATATCAATATAATGAATTAAATAAAACTTTGACTAAGGAGAATGACATTTATTTTTAATTGAAATTCAACTTCTCTCTTATAATATATGGAAGGTTTTAAAACTTTAAAAAATTTAAGAGATCTTTAAAAAAAATATTTCTTTATTCAGCCAAACAATTATAAATAAAACGTTGGTTATTGTAGGAGAGGTATTATATGCATCATGGCAAACCTTGACGCAAGATAATTATATCATTAAAACTTTGCTATCATATTACCAGACTTCGTAAACCTTAAAATAAGTATATGTACATGAATGCACTTCGATGATTTCATGAAGAAAAAATATATACACTAATGCAGATTTCTATCACGTGCCAACGTGCACTTTTCAAATGAATAATAAGTGTTACTGGCGATGAGTAAATCTTCTAACGGCTGCTACTAATGCGGAACATGTTACACCAACATATATAAAAATTCTTCTTGAAAATACCACCGAAACATCGACAATCTTCTGTCGTAGTTCATACAAAAACAGCCCAACAGAGAGCGATAAAAATATACCTAACGTAATAAATATTACAATTGCGTTTCCAGACATATCGAACGGTTTCCATTCCCTTGAATGCTCTTGTTGTATTTCATACTCTACCGTATCTTTCCACGACTCAATTCGAATTTCCCACCGATTCCATAATTCAATTAGTCCCGAATGATAAATGGAATGTTTCCTTATCTGAAACAATGTTGGAGGAATTGGGATGCCATGGAAATTCCAGTGCAAGTATACCTTTTCTAGAGGTTGTTTCCCAATAACCAATAGGGACTTATCTATTTCCGTTTTATTTTGTATTTCTTCCTTAACCTTACCATACATTCTTTTTACTTGTTTCCGCGTCCCAATGTAAGCATCCTTTAAACACAGAGAAAGTTGCTTGTTAATTCGGAAATTATAAATGTGAAACAAATCCTCAAACGGGTTTTCATTTTTTCTTGGTATATACAATAATTGGTAAACTTTTTTCCACGTTTCAGTAACATTCACTGTACGTTTGTTCGGATGTTTTCTGGAATGAATTCGATCGATGTATACGCCAAAATCGGTTCCATGGCCGTCTTCGTTTATTGCGACATCGTCACCAAGACTTCTAATTATTCCGGAAAACGCATCAAGTCTTTCTACTGTCGGACCAGATGCGGAATAAATCGTGAAATGACTGCCGGTAATATTCTTAAAACTATCTACTTTCAGTGTCTCCATTGGGGAAACCAACTGATCAATATTGCTACCCTGGTACAAAAAGCTTAGAAGAATACCAACAACAACCCATGGTCCGCCGATCCACCTGCAATGATTAATGACATTAGTTCCCTGACAAATAAAAACGTTAAAAACAAAGCCGAAGCTAGTAAGTAGGTGGTCCGCTTTCACGTGCAAGTTGACAGATGCAACGGTGCCTATTTTTACAAACTTGTAAATAAACAAACTGCTAATTAGCCAACTAATTAAAAAGGCTAACCATGTATCTTCTCGAAAGGCGGATATGTAGCCGACAAACGAAATGTCGTTGTAAAATGTCTCTTGTGAGCAGGTCACAAAATATTGCTCGGATTTGCTGGTAAGCTGAAAATCTTTTGTAACGTCTAAATATATCGACTCTTGTGCTTTTATGACTGGCATAAACGGTGACAATTCCGTTAGGTGGTAAATATCGGAAGGATTTTGAGAAATGGCGTTAGCTGTGAATATAGTACAATTTGGGAATAGTAAACCCATAATGACATCCTCCATTCTGACAGTTTCAAAATGCCACCATTCTTTAAAATAAAACTGTTTGGTTGGTTCAATCATTTCGTTTAATCTGTTGTCCACCTTAAATACACTAAGGCTAGTTTCACGTACCTGTTGTATTGTTACCTGCTCTAGTTGGGATAAAAGTTGATAGAAAGGTTTGTTCGAGCTGAATATATTTGAATTTAAGTGGAACCATGTCATTAAAAATTCTTTCTCTGCTAATTGAAGCATACAATTGAAGCGATATTGGTTTAATACATAGAAGTATGGACTTGCATTCCAGCAGATGGAAAACCATTTTCTGAATAATTGGAACGACGTAATTGCTGAAACAACATAAGCACTCTGCACCACATATTTACTCGAGTTTACGTTTAACATAATTTGAAAAATTAGCTTGGTTGAAAACGTTCCAAGTTCTGTATCTGTTGGATGGTAATAATCCTTTTTGATAAAACTCCTTCCTAAGTCAACACCAAAAAATGTATCGTTAGACTGTGACGTTCGATGTTCATCAGTTTTGTCTATCTGAATAAAAAACCAGTTCGATTTAGTCACCGTAAATGATAAATTCCTAGGAACCCAAATCCTATAATCGAAAACCGGATCAAAGAACGTTAGGGGGAAGACATAAGAATTGTCTTGGTAACCATAACGGGTGAAACTATGGATGCTGTAACGTTTCTCCCATTTATCACATGGAGGTGGTGGAAAGTAAAATTGTGCGGCACAGTTTTTCTTTTGTGATGGTGGAATTCGAAATTTGAACTCGAGGTCGGATTCCGAAATGGGAATGACGGGAATGTCTGTAGTACAAAGCATTTCAGCTTGTCTACCGTGAATAAGTGACCCAGCCCTTCCTATTTTGTATTTGAAAATGGATATTATTGCTGGAGTATCTTGATATGACAATCGATACTTTTCGTTGATTCCATTAATACCGCTCTGTAAAAATGATATTTTTAACAACAAATTACAAAATTGGTGTTTTGTAAAATTTGTCAAGATTTATTGTAGATGAATCAACACATTTATTAAATATAATATTTGGGTTAGGGTTTACCTCATTGCCATTAGTGACTGATTGAAATTCTGCAAAAGTGAAGTGAAGGGTGCACTCGATAAATATTTTAATCTGATCGTTTAAGTCTACGTCTGGTTGATGTGAATACGTGATGCTAGTATGTGTAATGCAAAGCGTTGTAAATAAAATTGCAAAAAGCAACATGATTTTTTATGCTGGGAAATTTGATATTTAAAGAAACAAGTTATAGATTCCAAGTGCTTTTTGTTACTTTTTCGGTATAATTAACACGCAAGATTATTCGTTGGTGAATCTCTTGTAAAACGCGTAGTTGCGGTTATATACCCTCAATGAATTATGTGGCACTATTCGCGTGTATCGATTTTTGTTGAAAATAATCTAGAAGGCACTTTGTAGAATGAAAATATCTCATGGTTGGTTATGTCTATCTACTTTCTACGCCTCTCTTC
This sequence comes from Coecobrya sp. COE2, assembly GCA_027743765.1. Lineage (NCBI taxonomy): Eukaryota > Metazoa > Arthropoda > Collembola > Entomobryomorpha > Entomobryidae > Coecobrya > Coecobrya sp. COE2. Next base: position 4,965 of record JAHZMV010006474.1, read on the forward strand.
ATAATGAATTTTTAATGAAGCTATAATATCTTAACTGAGTATATATTTTATACGGAAAAGTTATAGCACATATTTTTTCTGCTGGTTTTTATCCAACGTTTTAATATCAATTAGTGATAAGTATTTACTTAGTTATTAAATTATAAATTGTTTTAACAGTATTAAGAATTATATTATAAGATATCATTAGTTATCCCACTGTTAGGGAAATAAATTTGAAGCAATATTAATTAAAAATGATGATGGAGAGATTTTGTCACCATTTTTATTCCTATTAAGTAAGTATACTTATGTGAAAAATTATATCCAGATGCAGCTATATTTAAAGAAAATTAAGGTCTGTTTATTGAACTGATTAGAATACATTCAAGTATGTGAACAGTATTCCCTGAATATTTTTTTTCCATCATGCCGTACGAAATTTAATTATTTTGCATATTTTAATTCTTTTGCAATCACTCCACTTTGTCAGATATACATATTTGTGTTTTGTGCATATTGCAGATAAATTCTGTACATGTAATGCTCTAAAATATAACGGAAGGATGCCGATTCCAATTTTATTTCCCCCACCGACATTATTCAGAGACGGGAGATTGTTTCAAGATTTTAAATCAGTTAATTTGATTTCACTACTTGATACTGATTTATAATATTAAATTTAATACTTTTCTTTTTTGATTCCTTCTTTTAAAAAGGCCAATAAATTAGTTTTGCGTTTATTTTCTTAGTTTTTAATACTAGGAAAGAAAAAAAAACTAATGGAATATATAAATCAGCCATGGCCTATCCTCGCAAAGCGATCAGCTCCAAAAATATAAATTGCAACACAGTATTACCAAAGATAAAAATATATATCTATATCAGTATAATATTAATAATTTATTTGATCACGACGAAAGCTTTCAGCATTTCCTGGACTTCTTAATATTTTTAGGTTTAATATAATTACGATAAAATAATACGATATGTTGATCTATCTTATCCTGCAAAAGCACTACGCAATTCAAAAATTACTTATGCTTCTACTTTATTTTTATACTTTTCAATACACTTACATGGACTGACAGTACTTCAGTAGACTATTTCCTATTAGGCGAAGAACTGTTCTATAAAAAATTGTCAATCATATTAAACACCAGTTGGAATTATTATTGCCGGGCTATATTTTATTACAGTTGTGACTCCCAAACTAGGACGAATGCCCACTGCACTTACAATTAGTTCTTATGACGTTTGCATATCATTGCAATAAAAAATCACCCAAAAGTGTTTAAGTGCTTATTTCAGAGGGAATATCTCACCATTTGAAATAGTTTGGCTTTTATTATCTATTTTCATAACCCCAAATTAAACCCATCCAATCATGTTATCAAATTTACAAACCCAAGCTTTCATATTACACGATATTGGATTCCGTTTCCTTCCACCATTACCAATTTCATGGAACACCGATTTGGCTGAATTTGTCCCAACTAATAAGCAAAAACAATCGTGGCTCTCTTTAGCAGTCATGACAACAATGATTGCTATCAATACATTTCTGTGCTTTTATGTCCCTGTAGTTCATTTTTTGATACAGAAAAAGGAGCACATCACCGTATACGAGTCGACAATGTTACTATTAGCTGGAATGCTTCTCCTGTTAACTTTAATTTTTGTCAGGGTACTAGCAAATTGGATGGATTGTCTGGTACATATCAGAAAATTGTTGCTGTTCAAGGATCGCCTACTTGATCGTAAGACTATATTAAAATTCCAAAAATTACAAAATAAATTTAAATCGCACTTATGTATTTTTCAATTTATCAATTATAGGAACGCTCATTCAAAAATACTTGGTATACGTCGATTTGTTCATGAACGTTTTGGCCATTGCCGGCTGGATTGTACCTCACGTTATTGTTTTCTCTGCGCTTGTATTCTCATTTGAGCCCATGTACTTCATTTTCGTCGATTTTTTAGGAAAGGATAGAATTTTTGACTGGAAAGTGGCAACTAGTTTCGTCATCCGTGTGATATTTCTTTCATCAGCTTACGAAACAGGCCGTCTGATCTCTTTATGTTGGATGATACTAACTCTTTTAATCTATAATATTCACCAGTGTGTTCAAATGTTGAGCGCTCACAGAACAGTCCGTAGATATGTCAGGTCGATGAGTAAATGGTATCGGCAGCTTTGTATAATTTATGGCATGTTGAGCAACATAATTTTAGATTTTAATACACCAAGCATAACAATCCTGTTTTGGACAATAGTTTTTGAATTGTGGATATGTGTAGAAGCTCGGAGCAAGATTCCCTTTTTCATGTACGGAATGATTGCGGTGGTTTGTGTGGTGTCAATATTTGGCGCTGTAATAACGTTGAGTGTGTTAAGCCTGATTAGTGAAAGCTCTCGAAATCTACTTAATAAAATGAGACGGGAAGCCAAAATGAATTTTGTATTGGTCCCTAGGTGGAACATGGAAAGTATGTTGAAAATGCATGCATTATATTTACAGGTAAAAGCTCTTCAACCTCTGAGAATTTCATACAAACCTTTCTTGGTTATTGATCGCAGATTCTGCATAGTAGTTTTGTTCAATTTGATAGATAAATTTATCACAGCAATTTTAATTCTCTAAGATGTTTAAATATATCCAAACTTCATAGAAGAAATTTTTCAACCGGTTCATGACACTCTGCTAGTGGTTTGATAAAAAATGTCTTATCTTCCCGCACATCTAACCATCAGGTATGCAATAGAATTTGCTCCCCGGCTACCTGGTTTAGTTTCCATGTAAAAAAAAGTTTAGAAATGTCATAAAATTCAACATTTATATATTTAAAGTTGTAGGTATGTATGTTTCGGGAAAATAATAATAAAAATAATTCTTAACAACCCTGAGTTACTTCAATCATTAAATCATTACAGTGGACAAAAACCGTCCGAAGTAGAAGGAAATTTACATATACATATTTAGTAGTGTTTCATAATCTTCACTCATGTAACTCGGAAATACGGAATGTAATAGCAACCAATGGAAATATGCTATATCAATTTTTTATCATAAACTCTCAATCTCGATCATTTATTATTATAAGTTTTATATTTAGTAATTTTAAATATGAAAATACGTTGAGGAAGTAATTCATGTAGTGATCAATGTAAAAACTATCAATAGTGAATACTTGCTCTTCAATTGGAATCGTTAAGCGTTGGAATACACTAGATACTTAAGGAATCATTACTAATTATAAATTGCCGCCTTCGACATTTCGAGATGTTATGCTCATGGTAAACGGACAAGATGGTGACGCGTGGCAATTAGATTAATAAGCAAAAAATAAGGAATCATAATATAAATGAGTAAGCTAAAAATCATATTTTTGTTTCTCAAGGTTTGCGTCTTATTACCAAAACATTCATGTATGTGCTCTTGTCACGATATACTTATCCATGAATGGTGTGCCTACCGATAAAATAAAAATCTATATTGGTCCATATTTTTATCTTTAATTTTATGATTATTATTCTAGTGCACGTGGTGCTGAGACTACATAAGTTTCAATGTCAATAACATTGAGACGTTACTAACTGATTTGCATGCATATCATCTGTATGTACATTGTACTAGATTACATTACTTCCTTAATCTTAACTGTTGCTGAGCACATCTTATTGTTAATGTACTTCTCGCACTGAAGATTCATCTGAAATTTACCTTGATTATAACATTCTCTTGAGTGATGTGAATGTTGATTTTTAATAGTGGCACGCGTGGAGATAAAATTCAAAATTTATTTTAATTCTCAATTAGGTCCATTATTCCGTAGACTGCTGAGCATATGCTTTATGCAACATTTATCCAATCACATACACAATACAAGGAAATATTGAAAATTGGTACGGTAAAAATGTTTTTAAACGTAATTCGTTAATTATATAAATAATATCTATTAAGATACATAATTCAGTCTTGACCTCGTGCCTCGTGTCTTGTCTCTGCTAACTTGTAGTAAAAGATTCAATTTGTTTCATTGTGCAGTTTCGTACCCATTATTTTGTTGTGAGCGAATCATCTCTTGTTCAATTATTTTAACTTTTGCATTGTAACTGTCTGGAAGCTTGTTTTCAGGATTATCACAATGAAAGTTTTATCCTTCATTTTGTTACCAAGTCTGGCAATATACTGTCTGTTATTTTCACTCGTTGACGGTTCAGGGCTTTATATGCAAGCTGCACGACGCCGAGAATTTACTAACAAAATTCGTAACAGAGAAAAAGTTCTGCTTGATATTTTAAATGAAATTCAAGGAACAGAAGTTGATATTCCCACATTCACAGAGGATCCCAAACTTGCAGAAATTGACGAGAAATATTCAAGATGCAACGGGATTGACATAAGAGAAATTACCATCCACCAAGTTCTGGAGTATTTTGCAAAAAATAAATTAACTTCATTGCAATTAGCAGAATGTTACATCAAAAGGATTAAAGAAATGAATGATGTGATGCACGTTGTCAACGAAATAAATCCCGACGCTTTGGCTGAAGCATCCAAGGCTGATTTTCAGAGAGAATATATGAACCCAGCGGATCTTGGACTTTTGGGCACTAAGCCTAATAGTGATGCCGATGTTGTCAAAGCGCTGAGGAAGGCTGGGGTTGTCATTTTAGGGAAATCTAATTTGTCTGAATTTGCTGCGTAAGTACATTCAAAAATGTTATTATACAAACAATTCAATCCAAAAGGATTTATGTTGACTTTTATCGACAGTTTTCGAGGAACCAACATACCCAGTGGATGGAGTGGACGTGGCAACCAAACAAGAAATGCATACAATCTCAATGTCAATCCATCAGGATCCAGCTCCGGCTCGGCAGTCTCCGTATCCGCAAACTTGATCGTCGCCTCTTTAGGAACTGAAACCGATGGATCACTGATTTGTCCGTCAAATGTTGCGGGAATTTTTACCATAAAGCCTTCACACGGAACACCTTCCATCAAAGGAATTATTCCCATTAGCAATAATCAGGATCACGTTGGTCCTATGGCAAGGACAGTAATGGACCTAAGCATATTACTGGACGCTATGATCCCTGACAATGAAAGGCATTCAAGTCAACCCAAAAGTTTTACAGAGAGCCTTAAAAATGAAAAGAATGTAAATAAAATAATTTATAAGTTTTCAGTTAAACTATTCTAAATAAGCATGTAAATAAATACATTTAATTCTTATGGTTAATTACAGCGACCCTTCCGCATTGGCATTATGCGTAATCCCTATTTCAACACTACTTTCTTCAATTCTCCCAATCTTGAAGCTGAACTCCCTCAAATAAACCAATTTATCAAATCTCTCCAAGATTCCTCAGAATTTAAAATATTTGATCCCCTCTCTCCTTCACTTAGTCTAATCAAAAACATTACAGGTATAAGGGAGTTGGTGACTTTGACACACGACTTCAAAAATGACTTCAATGAATATCTCCGCAACATGATATTGCATTATCCACTTCCAAAAATCTCAAGTTTGAAAGATGTAATTAAATTCAACGATGAGCATCCAACTGTACAGGGATACAATCAGTTACTTTTAGAATGGTCAGATCTAACTGATGGGGTGCAGAATGAAACATACATTAGCTATAGAGATATGAACAAGGAAGCCGCAGCATTTCTGTTGGATTCGGATGTTGTGGAAGGGTTGTGGATCAAATACGTTGCTTCATCCATTAAGAAAAATTTCTGCAGAAATTTTACCTCAGTATTGGCATTCGTCCTTTGAACGTATCTTGCTAGGAGCTGGTCTACTTGAGGTACTCGTTTTGGTTCTGGCACGATTCTACTGGTTTCAGACTATCGGGTACTGCAAAGTTGATTGTTCAATTTTCAGTTTTTTCGCTGGTAGATTCGTTTTGGTAGTGGAACTTTGCTGGTACAGGCAATTGGCAGCCGCCATCTTGTTTTAGGTCATAGTTTTGGGAGTCCGACCACTGGGGACATGACATGATGCCTGCCGGATTCCTGGCACTTTTTTATCCACCTGTGGATCTTTTTGAAATTCGGACGCTCGTTTTTAAAGAACAGTTATATTCTTCTTGTCACCTCTAGACACTTTTTTGGACTTTTGGACTACGCGGTAGGCGAGATCTGCATTGTCTTCCCTTGCTTATTGTTAACGAACCATTTTGAAAACTTGAAACTTGCACCATTTGTTAAGCGGAAAAAGCTCTACAAACTGCAGCAAAAAGCAGCTACATTACTCATATAGTATGGCGGATATAGGCAATCAAACGTCTATCACCACTCAAATCGCGCTCTCTCTATTAGAGCTTACGCAAATGAAGTCATAAATATTTAATCTGAAATTGAAAATACAGGAAAGACAGCCCGAGCAAGAAAGTATTTTTTCACTTGAAGTATATTCGTTGTAAGAAGCTTAAGTGATTGTAACTCGATTCCTTATACCTATAAGTAACAACAATACAGAAATTAGTACTGATAATTATACCTAAATTTAAACGAACAAACACCACTGAACAACAATGTTGTCAAATCTGCAGAGACAGGCCCTTAAGTTACACAAGATAGGATTCCTGTTCCTACCTTCATTACCATGGAAAATTCATTCGGCTCATTTTGCCCCTAGTGATAAGCCAATACTCTCGTGGGTATCTTTAGCAATCATGACAGTGATGATTTCCTTCAATACATTTTTGTGCTTTTATGTTCCTCTTGTTAATTTTTATATACTAAAAAAGGATAACATTACCTTATACCAATCATCAATGCTTTTAATAGCCGGAACACTATTCCTCATGAGTTTGATGTTCATCATGATACTTGTTAAATGGATGGATTATCTAGTGCACATTAAAACGTTGTTGCAGTTCAGGGTTTTTCTACTTGAAAGTGAGAATCTATTATTAGTTCAATACATCCGATGCCATTAACCTAAATGATAATTATCTTTCTATATATTCTGTGTACTTTTAGGAACTTTCATACAAGATAACTCCATATACGTCGATGTACTTCTAAACATAATATCCATTTCCGGCTGGATGATACCACATATCGCTGTATTCTGTTCACTTTTATTTTCACTGGAACCGCTCTACTTTAT
>JAHZMV010006475.1:0-15162 GCA_027743765.1 Coecobrya sp. COE2
CTTCCTTAACTTTCACCGTCCTCCTTCAGTACATCTATTCTGGGACACTGCATCAAGACTGGAGTAAGGAACAGGTCCTTCCCGAGCTTGTCTACGCTGCTAATAAATACAAGCTTCGGAATCTTGTAGACTTCTTGGACCAAGTTGTTGGCCATGTCTGTACCAAGGAAAACGCTGGAAGATTGTTTAGTCTGCTGGGAAAGTTGGGTATGAAAACGGGGCAAAGGGAGGTCTTCAACTTTATCAAGAGTCACATGGAATCTTTTGAGGATATGGCAAAATTCGTGGCAGAAGGTGCTCGAGAGCCCGGTTTCTCTCAGATGACCCCTATCCTTTCCACAAATCTTGCGAATGATTTAGTTTGTAAGAAAGTGGAAGTTACTTCTGGTGGACTGCTGTCCGAAAAGGTGAAGGTTGTCTGGCGAATAGAAAACTTTGCCACGATTTGGAAGTCTGAGTTCCTCAACAGCCAAAAAATCAGTTTTGAAGCCGGAAGTAGCATCGGCGAGGCGAATAATTGGAACTGTTACTTGAGCTTGGAAGATGAGAACGGGAGGGCGGTTGGTGAAAAATGGCTTTGGGTGCGCTTCAGTGGGTTTCGACTGCTGCTGGACGAACTTTCTGTTTCGTCTACAGTCAAAATTAAAAGGAATAAGGATGAGGACTTTGCAGTTCGTTCAACAGAAGGTGAGTTTGAACTTCTCCTAATTATACACATAAAAGTTTGTCAGTTAATTAAGTTAATGATCGTGATTAATTTAAATAGGTCTCCACTGCTTTATACAATATCTGTCACAGCATGGAATACTTGGAGCAATAATGGGACAAGACGTATGGGGGCATAGATTTCCCATACGGCAAGATGCAAAGGTGGAGGACCTTCCGCTTATCGATGGCTGTTTGGTTATCGAGGCGGAACTGACGCTGCTGAAACTGAAGAGTTCTCTTTCTCTACTACAGCAATATATACTGTTCATTGAAAACGAAGTCAACGAAACGTTTACTGAAAAATTTCAGCAAGATTTAGCGAAGTTTGTGACAGGGCAATATGCGGGGGCGACGCGAGACGCGAAAATCTTATCCAAGGATAAGGTTGAGTTTCCAGTCAAAGCGAGTATTCTTTCAGGTAATTTAAGTGAAATTATTTTGAAGTCATGTATCTCGAACAATTTATTTATTTATTTATTTATTTTTAGCTAGGAGCCCCGTGTTCGAGGAAGTGTTCCAAAAGTCGCCTACCGAAGCACAGACCGAGATCGTCATCATCACCGACCTCTCCTCCAAAACAGTTGCGGCCCTCCTCCAATACATCTATACTGGAACCCTACATCAGGACTGGAGTGAGGAGCAGGTGCTTATCGAGCTTATTTACGCCGCAAATGAGTACAAGCTCCAGGAGTTGATTGATTTCCTGAACAATGGTGCTGGCTCCGTTTGTACGAAAGAAAATGCTGGAAGATTGTTAAGACTGTTGGGAAAATTTGGTATGAAAGACGGGGAATGGAGGGTTCTGTACTTTTTGAAAGGTTATATGGAATCTTTGGAGGATATTGCGAAATTCGTGGAGGAAGGTGCCCAGCAGCCAGATATCCTCCCGCAAACTGTTATCATCTCAGCTAATCAAAAAGACAACTCTGCCAAGAAAATGAAATTGGATGCCGATGCTGAATCCTAAACTAAAATCCCCATTTAACTAATGATCATTCTATGTCCACCCATCCCAACTCATTACTAAATTGTCGTAAGCGTTGTATGTAGTGCGAATTTCATTATTAAATATCGCAAAAAACATAATTTTACATGCACTACAAAATGAAACAATTTGATTCGAAAGGTAAGCTATGTAACTATAATTATTTATTTACTCATAACATTTTTAAACACCCAATTTAATTATTCATTATATTATGTAAATTATAATGTGTCTGCATGTATGGTAGCCAAGTAGCTCTGTTCACTGTCCTGGGGTAAGTTGGTACGCTTGCTTTGTTGTGCTTTCAGCTCGGTTCTGTCAGATGATCTGTGTTTGTGTTTCTTGTCACCTGTCAACCCTTTCATTTCTTTACTTTTGATTACATCCATAATTTTTATTTTAAAGTGCTTGGCTTCCACCCACGGTTCCTGTTCAGGTTCCCGTATCTGTACCTGAAAAATAAGAGGTCTCTCTGGTAAAAGTGGCTATCAAACAGTAAGTAAAGTGATATTGTGATTTGAGTCCATTGATAAGAACAAAGATATTATTTGGAAGGATAAGCAATTAGCTTGTTGATTTAATTGATTTAGAATGTAGGGCTGTAATCAGAAGGGGTGAAAAATGTCTAGCGGAAGTAGTGACGGAAGTGATGGGAAGCAGTGGAATTGGAAGAGGACGGAAGGGAAAGGAAATGATAAGACTGCCGCCTCCAGTCGCAGCAGTCCTCTTGGTTTGACAATGTCTACCGGAAATAGTTCCACGAGAAGTATACCTACTGCCTCGGAAATCGGTACGTTAATTTGACCATTTATTTGTTGACCAAGGTGCTTTTGGCTATTTAAAACTTGTATAATTATTATAATTTTTCTTTTCAGAGTATTGTTTACATACGGTAAACTACATGATTAGAACCCTGAAATTGCCTTTACCCCGTTTGGAAAATTTGGAAGAGATGACAATGGAACTTTTACTGAGAATACACTGTTCCTTATTTGGAATCGATTTTTCTAAAGGTTTGTGTCTCACACGAGTTTTGATGACAAAGGATCGTTTTCTTTTTAATTTTGAGAATTGTCGTTTTGTATGGTTTTGGAACAGAATATATTCCCTCCTCTCATTCGGTAGAAGATGTGGAACGCATGATTCTCTCTTTAAAGGATCGCTTTGGAACGGATAAATTTGGTGCTTTGGAAGCTGATAAAATTGCTGCTAAGAACCCGACTCAATTGCGATTTCTTTTGGAACACTTTCACCTGATTCTCAGTCACCAAATGGCCAAGACTAAGAAGTCGAGGTCGAGTAAATCAGTGGCTGACGAACTGACCACCAGTAAATCAGGCAATCACTTGTCTGTTTGGACACCTTCGACGAGCAATATTAAACAAGACAGGTACCAGAAATGAATGTATTGTTGTATTTAATTAAATAATACGTACTTAAATTATGGTATATGCCATTAAAAAATTATTTTCGTGTTTTTTTCTAGCTTTTATGTCCTTCCACACCAACAAGATGTTAGAGGAGAAAGCTTCGTCCAAAAGTACTTCAGTGACACCCCTGCTGAGGAGGATACTGATGGTTCCTTTCAAACTGTGGAAAATGTTGTTCTGAACGTTTATGAAGAATCAACTTCAGATGATCCCACAAACGATCCATTATTTACAAGGGGAGTAGATCCTGATCCTTCACATAGAATTAATCAGTCGAGGTCGGCAACTAATATTAGCCGGGTAAACTAATACATTTAATGTGTATGATTTAACATTATGTAGCTTTAAAAATGGTTTTTACAATTTCCGGCATCTTTATATTTTCTTCAGAAAATACCTTTGACTTCCTCACCAATAAAAACCGGCAAATTCTCCAAGAATCATCAAAGCCCAAACATATCATCAATTAGGAACAGCCGAAGCGCAGTAGGTAATTTGGTGCCAACAATTAACTCTGCACGACCATCTCCAAGCTATAGTAAATCACAACCACGTAGTCAATCATTGCAACGAGACGGGCCAAGTGTAGCCAAAAACAAAAGTTTTACGATTCCCTCTGCTCAAAAAACTAACATGGAAGTGTTAGCCAAAAATGATAATTTTGGAAAGGCTCCATTTTCATCCAATTTCAATCGAAGTAAAAGTAGCGATCCACAAAATCAAACTAGAAAAAGCAGTGAAACGCAATTCATGTCGTCGTTTAGTAGTGACTCTTCACAATCAAATGATGACGGTGCATTAAAGAAAATGGGTGATATGCATTCAGATATTCGTCGGCAGATATCAGAATCACTTATTTCGTTAGACAAGGACATATCCAAATTGAAAAGAAAACCTGCAAAATCCAAATCTAGTCAACAGCAGCAGCAACAGCGGCTTGGCCCATGTCGGAGACCCCTTCCAGACCTTCGCTGGCTGTTGCCGGTAGACGCTAGATTTCCAAATTATACTGGAGGTGTTATAATACCTAAATGTACATCTTGGAGAAAAAAATTAAGAACGTTAGCAAGACCTTGCTCTGCCGGTGCAAGGTCCGCAGCGAATTCTGGACGTCTGTCCACTCTTGCCCAAAACGGAAGTCGATATAATGACGACAATTGTGAAGAAGAGCAAGAAATAATTTTCTGTGATGAATGATTTGTTCCAAAAACTGTTTTAAACTTTCTTATTTAAAATATTATTGTCAATTTTTAAGAACAATAATAACTGTGAAATCATTGGCCTGAAAAAAATGACTACCTCATTCTAAAATATGTATGAAACCAATAATCTATAAGATAATCGTCGTACTATTTAAATAAGTGCCTTTTCTTGAATAAATAATGTTTTCAATATAAATTACATCATTGCAAATTAATTGTTCTACGAAACTGCTGACTTTTTCGTAACAAAGCATGCGGGCATTTTGATCTCAATTTTATGAGTTTCCAGTGAAATGCTTTCAATTATGACACCTGTCATCCCGTTTTTCAACTAAAGTAAACGCGTATCCACTTACCGAATAATAAAGCTGTCTTAAAAGATATATGATTTCATGCAAATATAAATGACAGACAGGTATTCACATTAATATCCACTTTTACGCATCATGACATGCACCTGCAATTCCATCCCTACACAATCATTCACATTTTACTCCCCGCAATATAAAATCTTTTATTGCCCGGTCGCTGCTGTTAAATGACGAACAGGTTGGTTGTTTAATTTGTACTACTTATAATACCACTTAAAGGTACATTTGTAAATTTCAATCATTGATAACTGTAACGAGAGTTATATAGTGAAGCAGCTCATGTGTATATAATGCATGCAATGCAGTGAGTGACCAAACGTGACCATGCACATAAAATCCATCGAACCAATATACAAATGTGTCAACGCAATTTTCACTAAGAAAATTTATCATTGACCAACAACAGCAATATTATATGCTCACAGTGAAGTGGACATGATTCCGAATATGAACAAGGTAACGTGAGGATTTTAGTAGATTTTCAAATCAAAGGATCTCTTAAGGCATATGAACAGGTAAATACGTAAGCGTCCAAAGTATGTATAGAAGGAGCTTGTACTCTGCATAGGGCCTAGAAAATGAAGATGAGAACGAGAGAAATCTTTATATCAATACGCAAGGAAGGAATAACGCCATAATATGCAAGACGCAAAGTGTTCGTATGAAATAACATACACAACATGAGAATATAATCCTCCTGAGAGAGATGCGTTTGCTAAGAATCTTTGTATCATGTTTATTCGAATATTCGAAATCGCTTTCGTGCTTGCTGTACGCACGTAGGGATATAGAGATTCGCTGTGTACATTGTTGAAGATGTTGCAAGAAGCGTCAACCATACTAGTTTGGCGGTACACTCCTTCTGTGACGGGGTCAAGCTCATGGTTGTTCATCAATGAACAAGGAAAATCAATGTGTACCTGAAAAACATAATATTTTTCAGTTTGTAAAAATTATACGTGAAATATGGTTTGATCACTGTGAGAGTATATGCAGTGGTTATATGTGGTGAGCTTCACAGACAAAAAAAGTTGGAAGTGGAGTGGAGGAAACGGAGTCCGTTTAACGGACAGAAACTCATTTGGAAGCTTCCAACGTGCTTCCAGCGTTTCTCATTTGGAACGTTGAATATAGCAGTATATAATTTTAATTGTGACTGTGCTCTCATATATGACGAGATTTGTTTTCCCATGTGGAAATTGTGCATTGGGTGCAGAGTGCAAGCATGTGTGGAATATGGAAGCATTATTGACCATTATGTTTCAAGATTAACTGGAGGAACGTGATAATGTTTTGTTTGTGAACGACATATGCCACATCGGTTTGCGCTTACACTTAATTTGGATATTTGTTCTCTTTCTACTTGATTTTATGGATCGTATAGTGAGAAACCCGTATTATTACGAATTTAATGGTATGTCACGTTGTGAATTCTACAAAAAATCGTTATTACTTTCTCTACTGCTTCTTTCTATGCAAAACTTGTTATTATTATTCCCTAATTTTAAATACCGTGTTTACACGTTTAGCACCATTTGCTAGATAATTGTAACAGATATATAAAAAAACTATAATGTTCTAAAAGGCTTCGCTGACAATAAATTATTTTCCATTTTACTAGTTATACCGGTCCTAGTGCTTGTGTGACATGTGCCAACTAGCCAACTTTTCATTTTTTACTTCCCATCCCACCACCATCTTTTTTTTTCACCAGAAGCGCTTGCTTATAAAGTCTTTTCACTAACTTTTGTGACAACATCATAAGCAGCTTTTAACGCATCTGTGTCAGCACTATAATAATTGTTCTATGATTTGTTTTCTTTTCTCAGACGTGTTACCATTTACTATCGATGAATTATTGGTCCGGTTGGGCACACATTTGTCAAGTTTTATCGTCACTTTAGGCCGCATAAAACGCCCACGCTGTACTGTACGCACCATGTTTGTTGTCCTTTGTTCATAAAGCATACTTCCTTACTTTTTTTGCATTACTCAAAATTTTGGCTAAAGATTAGCTAGGATTAACAAATTTTACCCTTTCCTGAATAAATCATTTATTGCATATTTCTGGGGCAAATTTGTAAATCGGTTGGACCTCTCTCTGGCTTGTGTGTATTTATTCGAATATTTTACAAATGAGTCTGGTGTCATTGTTAATTTGAGGCAGCAGGTTTCATTGGCATTATTGGCCCAGTTTTTTCCCCTGCTTTTTTCAAGAAGAAATGAATATTATGAATTAATGCCCGACCTTTACAGTACAAACGTGTAGTGCAGTTTAAATTGCTATTTGATGTGAGTAAAAAAGTACCTTTTTGGCTTACTTTGTCAGCAAATGTGAGTCTGTGTATTAGACAACCGGTTATGTCTTCATCTTCGAATTGCTCTATAGGCGCTTGCTTGTTCGGTATCTCATGAATTGCAAATGCAGTTTCTCAACTAAATTAAAACTGACATGCCGATTCAAATTATATTTTTTCAAAATGCTCAGTGCAATAAATCTTTTATGAATTATGGCAAATGGATGTAGAGCCAGCAAGCAACCATATCAAATATGTTGACAATAAAAATACCAAAATGCCAAATAAAAATGTTCTGGGAAAATTGCATTAGGCATTAGGACAAGTGTGGTGGTGGTGTGGTGTTCGGCAAACTGGGTTTGGTTTTTTGGTTTATTGGGACTCCCAATTTGGGAGCAAAAGGCTTAAGCACAAAAGATGATCATTATGGTTGTCATCTTGAAATTGAAATTAAATTTCAAGTAATATCAACTTTAACCAATGCCAAAATGATAATAAATCAACCACGAAAACTAATGATTATTATTTTCTGTACAAATAACCACAGAAGCTCTTGAAACCCTCTTTTCAACACAACGCATTCCTTGTGTGTGCGCATTATTGGAAATAAATGTCAACATGATTAAAATATCCAACAATACTCTTACTGATTGGAAGAATGAATGAATATGAAAAAAATGTTTATTTGCTTTCTCAAGTAAAGACAACTTGAGTAAAAAAAAAGGCACGTCTGTCTGGAAACGGTGTCAAAAATGTATGCCATATTAAGCCAGTTGTAGCGGAAGGTGGATTCACGTAGGCAGGGTGCGCATACGTAGAGTAAAAGCTCATCTCTTATCAGATAAAGGGTGTGATAAACAGAAATTGCAAAAGCTTGTTTAGTTGTTTAGGCTTATGTTCACTCGGTTTGACTGACAGTGATACGCTAAATAAATAAATAAATAGAAATAGGGAAAGGCTAAATTGCTTCGGGGGAGAAGAAGAAGAAGATGAGCTTTGTTTTTTGCAGTCAAGTCGGCGCACAGTTCTTTTTACGCACTCTTATCATCTTTATATTTGAAAGAGACAATAATGGCTTTGTACATTTGAATTACTACTGTTCTTGTGAGTGTGAATGCATATATGCAAGTTAGCCCTCTTTTATAAACGCCAATGTAACTGGTTTTGCTTTTTATTCCGAATTTGATATTGACTCATTATTCAGTCAACAGCTACAGACGGTCAAATCTTTTGTTTGAGAAAAAAACAAAGGATTTTGCCAGTTCAGCATCTCTATGATAAGTTGTCCTACAGATTTTGACAATGTAGACTTTTGGCTGAGTTGAGAGTGAGCTGCTTAATAATCTATCTAAATACAATGGCAAATCGGGCCAAATGTAAAGTAACTATATATGCTTGATAGATCAGATCATATTCTGACTGACTGACTAAACCTGGCAAACAATTCAATAAAGCAACTTGTTTAAGCATCATGTTCACAAGTTAATTTGTTTGATGATGTTTTGATAGAAAGCATTTCAAAATAGTTCGTAGAGAGATACAGTATTTACATTAGCCTGTTAGCAAGTACATACCACTAACTATTTTTACATTACCCTGAGAAGCAATTCCAGCAAGATATTCTAAAGGAACCTAAATGGATTTTTAATTAAAAATACCGTTTCAAAAATATGGGCAGAATATCCTTTCGTAAAAAAATCTTACCCAACCCTATGGGCTCTATTAGGGTATAAAAGACAGACTGTCACTTTAATTTGTGCTAATGATGATGAGTCAAGTAAATTACAGCATCCTTCACGCTTTTCAAATATTTACGTTGATGAATTTGCAATGTTTGCTTTTGCAACTGTTATCATTATAGGCAATTTTCTATGCACGTTTAGTAAAATGAGCTTTTCTAAAAGGAAGGAAATCATTTTTTAAAGTAATGCTTTTGACAGGTCGTTCATGCGTGAAGATTTTTTGACATGAGAAAACAATGATCATTATGACTGTAACAGAAAGAGAGAGAGAGAGATGTTTTTTTAAATACGGTAGCAAGACATTATGGTAATAAGCAGATACAAATAAGCAATTGGCACAGTGTAACAAATTTTAATCAGTAGCCACATTTAAGAGCTTTTTGGTGTTTATATTGCAGAAAAGTAATATTTATCTCTCATTAAGCAACTTTGGAAGTACAACAAGCTTACATAATAAATGCCTCTTTTGAAAAAACAAAAATGACGAATAGAGTTGCTCCGTAATGAACTGAACATTCATGGAATTTGTCAATTTTAATAACATAATTTATGTTTCTTTATTTTTCGCTTTATAGCTTCGCTTTACTTCTTTCTGAATAATAAGTGAAAATCTTTACATAAATACGTTGCTTATATTCTTTCTTTTAAGCAGTAAATTTATAACATGCAACAAATAACAGATTACATTTCATTTTTCAATTGTGTTGGTGTTGGTTGAGATTCCTTGTTTTTACTGTTTAATAGAGAACACGTGTAATCACCATTTGTATAAGTTTATGTATCGTAATATGTATTTCAATATGAAAAAAATGGATTTTTTGTGTGTGCTGATGACTGTGATATGTTCATTGGCTCAAAAAAAACTAACAATGACCGGTGTGAATTTTTAAGTGTGAATGAATGAGGGAAGTGTGTTAAGATTCCCCGTTTGTGCGTAATCTATCACTTGCAAGATATTGTTTTCTTAAGCAAAATGTGCAATACATTCTAATGGCTATATAATAAGTTACAAGGATACTTTTGCAGCAAAAAAAATGAAGTAGAAAGTTTTTCGTTTTTTTCATTGATACATTTTTTTTTGTATTTTGCACGCCTTGAAAAAGGTCATAGGTCACAGTCACACAACTGTATAGCCTCGCCCATACAAAATTGTGCTATAACTGCTAACTGAATATTTCAACACTTTAATTCAAATCTTTTTTCCTGACTATTTTTTTACAATGAACGCTTATTTTATAGGTATTTATTCACTTATCTGAATGGAGGACGAAAGTTGTTGAATTCGAAAGTACATTATAGGCAAATATACAGATTGAAATTTGAACAGTATGAACTTTCATTGAAATTATATTATGATGAGCTATAATAAGGACTTTGTCGGATGCGTCGCTTTTTACAACATTTTACTTTACAACTTCTCCCTCACGTACGACAAACAAGGTGTAAGTGCCATATAGGAAATTTAAGTACTATTATGTTATTTCCGCTGCTGAGTTGTGTCTTTGTGACCAAATATTACATAAAAAATTTCGTCAACGTGAAGAGCAGTTGAATGGACGGAAAACGGTTTTTTATGATGCGTGTGCAAAACTTGTTGAAATTCAATTCATCCTATCAAAGCAATACTCCAATCAATACAAACAGCACTAATAAGAATCGAACTGTTTGAAAGAAACAAAAATGAAAAAAGCAAATCAACAAATGAGTTACTTAATTGTTTTCCTTTGAATGGATCCTTTTGCCAAAAAAGGACTTGAAAGCTTGTACCAACTGGGGCGAAAAATGTATAAGCATAAATAAATGAGCATATAAATATATATAAAAAAAATCAGATCATTTAAGAGATGAGCATGCATATTTTATCTCGTGCACAGACAACTAATAGCCATTCACATCGAAAGGTTAACAGTCAATAGTCCGGAATAAGGTTTTTCAAAGCGTGTAAAATTACAAGAGTAACGAAACTATCGGCCCTTTCTTGAAGAACTACACATTTTTGTAGTTGCCGATATCTTTTCTTTTAAAGATTCCATTCTCTCCGCATTTTCCCCTGTCCTGAAAGGAAACGTGCGATATTGTATGCTACAACCAAACACACTAAAGATTTCAATGTTTAATAGAAATCAGTTTTCCTTTTTGGTTGTAACATTTTGAAAAAAATATATCTATGGGCTGTGTTGTGTTCACAGTGTTCTTCTCTTCAAGTTAACTAGAAAGGAATGCATGTATAAATTCTCTTGAATACCTGTCGGAGGCTTGTAAAAGTACTAATGTATTTTTTCAAATTGTAGCCTGTCACATTTGAAAAATATTACCCCCAAGGAATTAACAGTTGGACGGAATGTAATGCCCTGAAGTTGGTCATTGGTCAGTGATAGTCAGTCAGTCACAGTCACTTTCAGTTGTAGTAAGAAGATAAGTAGGTACACATCTTCACGTGTGTGATACTTATAATGATCATGTTGCTTGTTGTACTATCACCTTATTCTCCGTAATAAGATGCGCATCATCAGTTTAATTGAGGTGAAGTAATATTAAAACTATAAGAATCACTGGCCATGCACTGACACAAGGATACAAAAAAACTTTCTGTTTTACAATACTGATAATATAAAATAAATACGATAAATAACTAATTCAATCACGTTACTACTACACATAAGATAAGAGTATATAGAAGTAGTAAAGTAACGAGTGGAATTGTATTTTTGGCTACACAACCCCGTTTGCATAATTAATTGTACAATTAGATTCAAGCTGTGATTTATGATATATATCATGTTGTTTTTCCCCTCTCTCTCCTCTGCTAAGAGTAGTGAAAGTAATTTCCTACACATGTATTTTTCCATCACTCATCATAATAATATCAACATAATCATATAATCAATTTATTGTTAGTTCCATAAAGTGCTCTCAAAATGATTATATATTTTTTCTTTCAGAGAGGGATGATAAATGAATGCGAAGAAGGCAGGGTAAAAAGAACGATAATTTTTTAGACGAACAAGCTGTATAAACTACTAATAAACTACTTAAATATGTATTGAAGTTTTTTTTACAACAACAAGTGTCATCATCATCATCAACTCACGAAATTAGCTTTATTGCTAATAATAAGTTTAAAAATCGAATCCCATTTTTGTTCACGCACTTTTGCAGAGAGAACCTCTCATTGTTTATAAAAAGCTCACGCGATAACATTTGTACTACGACACACCAATGAAAACAAAAGTGCATCATCATTAAATTTATTTTTATGACATCATGCAGATTTTTTTGGTAGTGTTTGCACTGTAAACTGCTCTGCATCAGCCGCAGTTTTATGGGAAAAATAAGCATGACATGAACACAAGAAGATGGTGAAGTTGATGAGTCGAAGTGAAATGAATAGCCCGGTCATGAAAAAGAGAGCTGCCAATAAAGGAGCGCTCCAAGAATAGAAACTTTTCTTAATATCTTTTTTCTCTCCTTCCTCCTTCTTCCTTATTTCCTCCCTTCTCTGATCGAAATTTGATGAGCATATTTTAAAATACTTCTCTACTCCAACTTAAACTACTGCCAGAGTTGTAATTGCAATGTTTGTGACGGGGATGGTGTTGGATGTAACAGTATTTTAGTGTGTGCGTATAATGGGTCATTCTCGATATTGTTAACGGTTTTATAATGATTATTGATGGGCATGCATAATTAAAGTGAAAATGAAAGTTGGACACTTGCGTTTGCCTTTTGCTTTGCCACTACCATGAATTCCTTATCATTTTTAGTCAAACGTGTACGTATTTAGTTACATGCATTTATGTACGTGAGCCTACACACATTTCCACAAAATAAGGTGTACAGTAACATTTAAAAATTTACTTTAAATTATCATACCACACAAACCGCTGCCGTGTAAACTGAAGCCGGCACTGCGCGGCGTGTACTAAACTGCTGCTTGTTTTTGTACTTTTATGAATGCCATAATAAGAGGACGCCGCCAGAGAGACCAATGATGCGCGAGACTTCTTATCAAATCGTCTATGAGTTGTGTTTTGTGTGTTGTGAGTTCCTTTTAAGGCGACACAAGATCGTGAATTGATATTATAATCATAATAATAAAATGTGTAGTGAAGAAGAGTAAAAAGTGGGCATTCTTTTTTATTTCTCTTATGCCGGCACTGGCTTCCTATATGTCAAAAAGGTATATCTAATATTTTTATGCACTCACACCGCCTTGTTTACACTCATTGAGATTCACCGTTGTTGTAAAACGGTGCGGTTATAAATCATCAAAAAATTACCTGTATTTGGCATCTCATGCTATTTGGATGAATGGACAGTGGTAATTTGCTGCCATGTGAAGCACATTTTCTTGACGAAAACTGCGTCATCTTCTTCTTTCAGGCATTCGTCCGTTACCTATTGTTATCTCTGTTTTTTCAAAGATTGTCATCATTTCACAATTTTGATCAGTTATTACATACCACAAAAAATGCAAACTCTGCATGTGTATGTGTAACTATTTATGTATGCATATTCTTGAATGGATTGTATTTTTGCACATTTTGTCAGCAAAAATTCACATATGAAAGTATTTCATAGTTCCTGTTCCGATTGTACTAGATTTTTACTGCTACTTTTTGCTGCGATTTATGGTTGGAGAAACTAGAAAAGTCATATTTTGTTAGCAAACATCTTTTCTCAGCCAACGTGTATAACAAGTTGGTTGGTCTTGGTTGTATAGTCAATGTTAAAAGGAAAGGTTGTTTTTTCATATTTTTTAGCTTAAAAAACCACACCATTCTCTAATAACCAGAGAGAGAGAGATAAATGTATTCGTAAAAGTGCATACCTATGATATTTCCTAATTTATAGCCGGTACTTTCCGCTTTTCTTTGATTAAAGCACAGTTTCTAGATACAGCATATATATTCATTTTGATTAAAGCGTTTTGGCATCTGGTTGGACAGGGCCTTTTGGTTTAGAGATGGATTCGATATTTAGTGAAAACTATCAGCATGCTCATGTTCGTTTAAAATATGATATAATTTATCCCTCTAAAAGACACACAATGCTCGTCCGCAGCAAGCAGATTGACTGTCGCCTGTGAAGAGGTACCATACCATAAACCATGTCTTTTCCCGTTTGATATAGCGTTCATTGCGAACCGTCGAACCGTTTATATAGTTTGATTTTTTTCCTATTAAAAAAAGTTTATTAACTTACCTTGGATGAAAATTGGGCGGAATTTGTGTGCCAACTTGATGATCCAATCCCATTAATAAAACGTATGCATCTTGTGTGATGATGAAGATTGCAGGCATTATCACATGATTGAGTTTTTTCAAATGCGCAATAATTCTCTCACAATTTAAGTTTCATTCCTGATTTTGACTTTTACATTGACCATCATCTCACGATGATGGTAACGACCATGATCACACACACACTGTTGTTGTTGATCCCTTATTATTATTATTGGCAGATGGTCAAAAGATAGACAAGTGGTCGTTGTAAAAGTTATATTAGAGAAAATACCTACCTAGGTGTGATACAGGCATATATAGTATACTGCGTTATGACTATCTGTACAAATGGGAAATAATAAGTTTTATCAGTAAAGTTATCAACATAACATGATCATGATCATCATAATAAGGCCCCACTACACTTTTACTGTGTTTTATATAGCTACCTTCTCTCTATCACAAGTAAATGAAGTCATACTAAACAAAGTAACTAACCCAAGGTAACTTTTTTGTCAGTGGGAATTATAGTAACTTGTCAACAGGGATATTATAAACTTTCTTCCATTTCTTCGTATCCACTCTCCACCTCTCTCTGCTTTCAGATTAAATGCTCAAGGATGTTGTTCATCATAATAATATCGAATTAAAAAAGTGCGCAAAAGTGCAACTATTTAATTTTAGTCACATTTTACTTTTCCTGTTTAGCGTTGTTGAAAGTAACACGGCCATGTCAAAGGTCTGCCTCTGCATGGCTCATTGTTATTTTTGCGTGCGGACGCATGCATGTTTGAGAATATGAGGGGATGTGATGGACGGACAAGCCCTTTAAAAAAAGGATTTTAACTTTTCTTCTTTTACCTAAATACTTACGTGGCTAAATACTTTTTTGCTACTCCTCCGACGCATATTTTTGTGGTATTTATGATTCTTTTCAGGAACAAATGCCAGCAGCGACCACGACGATCAAGTGTGAAATTATAGAGCTTTCAACTACTCTTTTTGAGTAAAATGTTGAAGGCTCACGATTTATCAATTTATGTGAATTCATTTTTTATTACCACACTCTATGAGTGCATCACAGTAAAATGTGTGTAGATGGATACATACATATATATTCTTGGGATATTCTTGAAGAAAGTTGCTTAAGTACATGTCCTTTATTCCATGTACCACTGCTTTAAAGCAAGCGCTATAAGTTT
>JAHZMV010006476.1:0-10545 GCA_027743765.1 Coecobrya sp. COE2
ATGTAAATGTAACCTGTAATAAAAAATCATATTTAGGTAATCACTAATCTGTAATCATCGAAATCCAATTTTAGGGGTTGTAATCTGTTTATCTCTAATCATTTAAGATGAATATATGGAACGGTAGTTTGTAATCATTCTACCCTTAGCCAGTAATCTTTCGAACCCTGACTTAAACTCTTAAATGGTACGTGGCAGTTGTGGAAGCTCTCTAGCCTACCTCCGTTGCAAGCTTTCAAATGCTGCCGGGCAGCACTTCTCCCGTTGCAGTGAATAATCATGAAACACGTCATAGATAAAATTATGAACTAAAAAAAGATTCATGATATTTCATATATGAGATAATAAATCAACTTGACCATTCATGATGAAGTAAATCAGACGTGACGTAATTCCTAGAGTGGGGAAAAAACGTTTTAGGTATAAGATGATAATTAATAATTAGAAATTAAAACTTTGTAATGCTGAACATCAATTAATGAACGCATGCAATATATCAATGCTAGTTGCATATATAGTTGTATTTATAGTGACATTCCTTTTATCAATGGGTACGGTATGGTTGATTACAAAATATAGTGAAAAAACATTAGAAACAATAGATATCCGGTTATCTTATTAATGGTTCCAGTAGAATCTGAAATTAGTTAAAACTGGTTAGGTTTTGTTAATGAAAAACGAAGACATACAACTAAAAAATTACCACAGGATCTGGAGATCATTAACGTTCCAGTAACTGTACTGCCATCGCAAATAGCTGTATAGTAGATACGGCATGGTTCCACTATTTGAACAATCGTAAATGTCGCATATCCAATGCTCTGCAACATCAAATCTTTTTTATGAATTGTTGTCATAGTAGTATTTAAATTCAATAGATATTCCTTACATCATCTGGGTGTATTGGATCCTTGTCTTTAATTTGAATGTTTATTTTCTGATAAATAGTAAAGTGATTCTTGTCATATTATATACAGGAATAAAACAAAACCCAAATTTCATAATAATTTGGTAATATTGTTGAACTACCTGAACTTGTTCAGGCGTATAGAAAACACTAAACACTTCTGGCCAGTTGGGATTCTGATTGTCGTCTATTGGTTTGGTAATTGCGGTAATTGCCCCATGCAGCTCAGCAAATGCATCGGGAGCACCTATTTGACATGTAGAAAATAAAAAATACAATATTTGGTTCATTATCACATCACATTCCTTAAATGTTCTTACCGTGATTTGGATCCGTAGTGGGCAAATTTCTACAAAATAATGGTTTTGAACCAATGAATCATGTACGTGAAATTATAGATATTGTGATAATGAATCTAAGAGTACCCATACCTAGCACCGAGTTGGAATTGTATTTCTCCAGGTATAAATTCAGGAGGAAGTTTTGGCTCTGAATCGTAATTTTCAGTAAACATTATGTTTTTGGTTGAGCAATCCGTAGCACGAAAAATACTTGATTTGTCAACATGATTTGTGGTGAGGTTTAATTTGTCACTGCTTCTAGCTGTTTTGTAAAAGCCAGTTTTTAAAACTTTCCCTGGCTCAGCATACGTGTGAGTACTAATTGATGGATTGTTAGAATGCGAGACATTTTCGCTAAGGCTTTTGGAGCACACTATCACAGCAAAAAGTAACGTAAAATTGACCGTTGCCAATATGTTTTTGCTAGATTCGTAAGCAGCAAGCATCTTGGTCGTAGTCGTGTGTTGGTTACATTAAGCCTATGAAAAAAATAATTGTAATTTCACATTAGCCCATTTAAAATGCACTTGAAATATCATCAGTAATAAAATATTAACTGGTATGTACTTTACGCTGTTTTCATCAACATTGGTGCATGTTCATCTTCATATCATTGATTATAATTACGTGATAATAAGTATTGTATAATTTATATGAATAGGTTATCAAGTATGTTGTTTACAATGATTTACGTTCTAAATTAAAAGAATTATCAACAGAGTCCGTCCACTGTTAAAGATAAACACAATCCTAACCTGTTAATGTTTGCTTTTTGACTATTTCTAAAACGACAGCACAGTAGAGCACCCTGCATTCTTCCATATGCGAATGATGATAAGCGTCAGAGCTTTGATTAGCTACCAAATCGGTGATCAAAGTTGGTTACTTATCCAATAGAGTATGCTTTGCGTATGACCCCATTCCGGTTACATGCTACCAAACTGATTGGAGATTATACACGTGATATTGACATTTTGTGATTGTTACGATCATTGATCATCTTTTCAATCTTACGGAGTGGCGAGGTGGGACACTGGTAGGTTTCAGATTTTTGACAGCTAAAGCAGGAATTTCAAACAAGCAAAAATTTGATATAATTATTATTAAATTTTTGTTTGTTCCACAATTCTACTTATTTTGTGACGAAATATGTTGCGATTAATAAAAGTGCTGCTAAATATAAATAAAATAAATAAATATGACATTTCCGCCGGGCGGTAATTGGAAGAAATATTGTGTGATATACCATATATCTAGAAGCTTCCATGCTTTAGTTCTGTACCAGAATATGAAAAATCCATTAATTTCTACTCAATTATTTCTTTAAAGCATCATACAAGTAATAATCATCATCATAATTACATCATATCATAAGTTTAGACGGAATACATTATATAAAACATGATGGAATAATATTATATAAAACATCCACAATGTCACGGGGAACTACTCTGATAGATCGTTCTGATCCGTCATTTCAGATTGAGGAATATCTTAAAACTTACCATTTATATAATGGTATTGCATCATTCCTCAAGAATCTGACTATGTGACGTGATATATTAAATATTATCACTAATAATTCTAAACAAAGAATATGGTCACTAGTCCGGAAGTAACTGTCAGATAAAAGGATTTGGGCAGTTAATTTATTTTTGACACAATGTTATCAATCTCAAGTGGTCATGATTTAGGATCCTGACTACGAATTTGCACTACAAACGTTTTCAACATCTCTCTCTGAATGCTGAATTCACCAACACTGCCTGCATTACATCACCATCATCATTATCATCCGTTCATATTTAATTTTTATAAACGATACCAGTTGGTTCCATATAATAATAATATTAATTATATGCTAGTATATAAATTGAAAACATGCAAGAAATAAGTAAGTTACCTATTGACATCTACATTGTTACATGATATCCTGTCTAACAATGCCATTTCGTATCAAGTCTATAGAACGAAACATCAATTTCTAAGAAATATGTAAATTGAATTTAATAAAACTTTTCCATAGGAAGAAAATATTTGTAGGCACCTTGGGGTTTAACAATTGGGGCACCGTGCGTAACTCCATATTATATGTAGTAAATAAGTTATGAAAATCAAATAATTTCTTTATTTGACTAAGGAATTCAAATTCAAATGAATATTGCAATGGTAAAATGTTTAATAAACCAATGATAAAACAAACATACATAAGAGAACTATTACAGTGGTTGTCATTGATAACATGGGTGACGCATTCGTAGCTGAAAAGATAAATAAAAATTTCTTTGTGGGTAATAAAATCAGTATGCTTTTTAAATTAACAAATATCGACAATACAACTTACGACACGTGTTCACTACAACATGTCCAGGACCGTTACCAAGTTTAAAAACATACATCTTGCACTCCTGGGCTATATCATCCAGATAAAATGTAGCCCACCCGAAACTCTAAAAAAATTATTTTTAGATAAAATTAGGGAAGCATGAAAATTTATGAGTTCGGGCATATTTGTATTTCCACTTTTTGGTATTACATCATGATATGAATCCGATGAGTCGTCGCGAACCTCAATATTCATCACCTGATTTAAAACAAAAATGAAAATATTTTAACGAATGGAAATATGTGAGCAGACATTTTACAATATATTTGTAAACTCAAGAACAGATCTACCTGGAGGGAGTTCGGCACATACAATGCCCTAAATATTTCTGGCCATTCTGGGTTACGATTATTTTTAATAGTCTTTGTCTTTCCATAACCTAATGCTCCATGGAGTTCAGCGAACGGATCAGGCTCATCTTTTCATAGAGTTTTTTTTGTTTTTTAAAGCAGTTTTTTGGAAAATATAAAACAAAATAAATGTTTACAAGCTTCTTACCATCTCCAGGATACGTATTGGGTAGGTTCCTAAAAAGTTGAAAATCAGCAATAAAAACTAAAATAAATTAGTTGGATAATGTAGAATTATAATTAATGTTTTTATACCTTGCTCCTACGGTAAACGTAATGTCCCTTGGGTCGGATGAGTTATGCAATATCGTTGCATAACCTGTTGAAAGAGACCCCGAGAATTTGGAATTATTAACTACCGCTGAATGGTGCACGGTTAAATTTGTGGTTTCTGTATTTGGCAGGTTACTATACCAGTGATTGTAACAATTTTCTTTATAAACGTCTGTTTTCTACTTTTACTGGTTTCCAGAGTTGTTGTTTGAATTTAAAAAATCTTACCTAATATTCGTAGTAGTTGTGACAGATGCGAATACCAGTAGCAGGTTTGCAACAATAAAAAAATGTTTGCATTTTCGTTCAACAGAGTGCATCACGATCACTTGATTGTCCCTTTGGACACGTTAATATATTTATTTGGATAGAACATAAAACCTAAATTTTGTTTCTGAACTTAATGTATTCCTTATTTTCAAATGAACAGTTAACACTATAGGGGCTGATTCAAGCTCAATTATATTTCTAAAGAGTATTGCAAGGTTCGAATTTTCTGGAGAAGGGATTACCTTTACCTACATTTCATTATTGAAAATAAAGTTAAAGTACATATCAGCAATAGATAAATTAATGTAGGTATCTAGGCTAGGTACATAACTTGTTTTTGTGGTACTTGAGCATATTAGGTATTATCAATTTTTTGTGTTGTAAAATATTACAGATTATTGTGATGTCCAATGTCCAAGATAATATAATGCAGTGCAGATATACTGCGCAGTTATATGATATAACAATTTCTGAAGCAATTATTATTCGGAAGTGATTTATCAGATAGGCTGAAATGCTATTATTTTTAGATAACTGATAAGACAAAGTGGCTGATATACAGAGGGTATTTTTTTAATTTGAAACATGGGCGATTTGATGTATCTTTTTTTCCAGCAGTTACCTGCTGGTGGGTGATACATCGTATGCAAGGGCAAGCTTTGTAGATTATTGTTCATACTTGCCAAAAAACGGTTCGTCTAAATACGGCCAATAGGGTCATCGGAAAGATAAGCGATCAGTTTTTAACTTTCCAAATGCCATATCCACTGCATGTTTCCTTACCAATAATCACAGTTTAAAGGTACTGGAATTCCTTTGAAATGGCCTTGGGTGATTTTGCAAGGAGTTTTTCTTTCTTATTGATTGGTTTACCATATTTTTTGCTTCAATGCATTTTCGTATTCCGTCGATATATTCGCTAAAAGCCAGACGCAGTGCCTTGGCGAATGGGTATGAAGCTTTGCTCCATTATTTTCTACCTGAATTTTTGTGGATGAAGTCGTGGAGAGTGCCAATGGTCACTACGTATCGTTGGACACGCCATATCAAGTTGTATGGATCTCTTTTGCTATGACAAAGTCCATTTTCCTAAAAAAAATGGTTGGTGTATGCTATCTAAGTTTCGAGCTATATGATGGCATAAATCGTAGTAATGTCTTCGCTTCTCCCTGGTTACCATCATTATTAATCACTCATTAAATAGTGATTCCGGAAATGACGAATCCTTGCGTTTAAACAGTTTTACATGTCATATGTGGACAATTTTCGGCTTGGAAACTTAAAAGTGACTGCTTTCACTTCCGGTGACAATCGTGGCGTCATTTGACCAACTGGTTATGCGACAAACACATATGATAATCTACAGATTTTGCCCTTTCATATGGTGTATCACCCATAAGTAGGTTGCTTCTGGAAAAAAAGATACCCCAATTTGCCCATGTTTCAAATAAAAAAAACAGCCCTGTATTAAAGGCTTGAATGATCTTATGTCTTCATTAATTGCCTTGATGGGAATGTACTGGGCTCGAAATTTTAGCATTAATAAAATAGTTTTTGTTCTCTATATTCCTTGAAAAGCTCGAGAATGAGCTCCCCTTCTGTTGGTGAAAGTTTTGCATACATTTTTTTTGAAGGTCGCAAAAGCAGAAGTGGCTATCATCATGTAGATCTAGGAAAACGCTTAAGCGAATGCCACTTTTTTATAGTTTAATGAAAGACGCACAACTCTGATTACATTTGTACTCATTTTAAATATGAACGTCACAATGATTCATGATATTTGATTTATGAGATAAATTGAACTTGACATTGATGGTTTATATAGACGAGACGCAATTCCTAGAGTGGGGCAAAACGTTTTTATGTATATGCATAATTAGAAACTAAACCTTTATAATGTATAGCATGAGTGTACTGAACAAATGGAGCAACATTTCTATGCTAGTTCCATAACCACTCGTATTTGTGGTGACTTGTTTGATTTATAAATGAGTACGTTTAATTACAAAATATGGTAGAACATACAATAAGTATCCGGCTATCTTATTTGTGGCTCCACTAGTAACTGAACCTAGTTTAAAAATTAAAGTCTTTTAAGTTTTGTTAAATTAAAAAAAAACTTTGCATTACTGTTTTCTGAAATTACCACCACATGGTCTATTGATTAGCAAAGCTCCTGTAATCTTGCTGTCATTGCAAATAACGGTATAGTAAGTACTGCATGGTTCCAATATTTCAACAAGGGTAAATGTCACCCATCCAATGCTCTACACCAGTAAATTCATCCAATAATGCTCTTTTTATAAATTTTTAATCATAAAATTCTTTAAACTTAATAGATTTTCCATACATCATCTGGGTATATTGGATCCTTGTCTTGAATGTGAATATTTATTTCCTAAAAATGTTAAAGTGAATTTTATACATTTCTATCAGAAATTATATTGTTTAGCCCTAATTACATGATAGTATATAGTAATACAGTTAAACTACCTGAACTATCCCCGGAGTGTAAAAAATACTAAATACATCTGGCCAGTCGGGATCCTGATCGTCTCCGACTGCGCTGGTAGTTGCGTAGCTGTTGCCTTTTTCCCCATGAATACGAAGTTTAGCTAATGGATCAGGAGCACCTGTATGACATTAACATGCAGTAGAAAATATTCAATATTTGGTTGATGATCCTTAAATTACTTAAATTATTATTACTATTACTTAAATTTCCTTACCGTCGTTTGGATCCATACTGGGCAAATTTCTACAAAATAATAATTTCGAACCAATGAATCATATATACAGGAAATTAGAAATATTGTGATTACTTAAGAGGGGACATACCTGGCACCGAGTGTGAAGGGTATTTCTCCTGGTATAAGTTCAGAAGAATATCTTGGCTCTAATGTATATTTATTTCTGGCTAAGCAATCCTTAGCAAGAATAATAACATTAGTATGTTTAGTGGTGAAGTCAAATTTGTCATTATTTCTAGTTGATTTCTCTGTTTTTAAAATTTCCCTTGTTTGAGCAACCTTGTGAGTACTAATTGACTGATTGTTAGGATGCGACACATTTTCACTAAGGCACACTATAAAAATTAGCGTCAAGTTGACAACAGCGAATAGGTGTTTGCTAGGAGAAAGCATCCTGGCCGTGTTAACTAGGTTAAGCTTATGTAAAAATAATTTTAATATCACATATATGCCCATATATGTATGCCCTTGAAATGTGCTGATGACGGTTTATTCATTTTTATGTTTATTTCAATGATTATTAGTAAGTGATGAGTTTATAAGTTGTAAGTGTTGTATAATTTACCTACATATATATAAGTATGTTGTCAAGTATGTCAATGATTCAACGCTCTGAATCAAATTACATAAAACAAACTTAATCAACAAAGTATCTACTACCGAATACACCACTTCAATTTTAGGTTTAGACAGTAGGATAATTCTCAATCATATATTGGTAAAAATAATAAATTGTGTTCCCATGTTTAACGATGCTAAATAATAATATTGTTTTGTTTTGTTTTGAGAGGTATGTATGCTATATGCATCATGCTAAAAAAATGTTGTATACTTTGTTTCAAAAGCTATGTAAAAATCAGGACCACTTCAGGTCGAGCGAAATCGAAATTCAGGCGATTCAAATCACATTCATTGCTCTCAGTCAGACAAATGCCAGGTAAATAAACTACACAAATGATAAAGGGTGTGAATCCGCTTGAATAAAGTTTGCGATTCTATTTCTAGTATGTGTTTTTTCTTCAGAAATTAGTTCAACCGCAGTTAGATGAAATATTTGGCAACAATTCAACAGCAAATTTACCTACCGGCGATGTTTCCAAAATGAAATATTAAGAATCTTGCGTCAAAGAAAGCTTAAAATTTTTTCCAAACGTGCCATTTATTACTCGGTAAGTGAACAATGACCTCCATCTAGGTTAGTGTAGATTATGCATAGCTATATCGTTTCTTTCCCCTATTCCCTATATTTATTTTTCTATTTTTGTTCACAGTAATATAAATTACATGCTCTTTTAGATCTCGTCAAAGTTATTCCAACAGTTGCCACAGCAATGATTTCTATATTTTACGTTCACCGTCTCGCCGAGCATTTTCCGGATCCTGATAAATTCCTACCAGAACGATGGTTATATTTATTAGAAATCACTACGTCAACTAGACGACATACTTATGTAAGACAACATAGAAAATGGAGGTTGCAACGATTGAAAAAAAGATAGTTGACAATGGATGATTGGGAATTGGTTCAGGTTCGTGAAATTTCTTCTAGATTTGAGAAATCAAGAATATAATAGATATTGTATTTATGCATATTCAGGCTGAAAGAAATGCTCTTGTACTAGATAAAAGTTTAGAGATTTCCAGTATTTTATTAAATAGACATTTCTCAATGTTTTCACCTTTTTTCTTCTGAAGAACACGTCTGTACGACAAATACGCAATATTATACTTTACATGTACAATAATCATTAATTATATGTATTTTATATTTTCTAAAAGTTTATCATTAATCTTTACTTATGGGATCGCGTAATAAAGCGTCAAAAAATCGATTGCGAAAAGTAGGATCTCGTAATATTCCACTGTCAATGTAAAAGTGCTATCACGGATTATTTCACATTTAAAAAAATTCCGTGGAGATGGTAGATCGTCTTGTTTCACAAAAAGAAAACAACAGTTCCAATGGGATAGCGTAATATTTTGATGTTTAGTGACAAGAAATCGCGTATTTTTTCACACTTTTAATTTTATTGCTATCAGAAAACATAATTCGCTTCCGGTAAAAAATTTGCAAAAATTTCTTAATTGTGAGTAATTTGAAATTTCATTTCTGTAATCCACATTCATTCATAACAACTGAACTTAAGTCACTGAAGTTTGGAATACATCTTGCCCTACACACTTTGATCATCAGTTACTACCCCTTTTAAATGTAGATTACAGCACCCGAAGTTGTCACAATCAGGAATGCAACGAAAGTTGCTGTAATTACAATCAGAACAACACAGCTGCAATATTATGCCTGCGTTGCATAGGCAAACTATCGAAATCGAAATTACTATATACAAAATAATTTCCCAAACGTTTGATCCATCCCCATCGTCATCAAACGTACTTTCAGAAGTGGTTGTAGGTGGAGGTTTAGTTGACATTTGCAGAAAAGTTAGTTCCGATGTTCTGTTAGACTGAAGATTAGCTCGAATAGATTCTGCAATATTGGAAATTCTTTAGACTTAATAAAAAGTGAAACCAGTAAGATTTATTTGATAATGCGATATTCTTACCGGTGTCTGGAGCCAGGATCGATATCCCTCTGCAAAGCAGTAAAAAAGTGGAATATGTACATTATAATTTGGTAAGTTTAGAGCTATAAAATTGATGACTTACTTAGCAGCCCGGGGGATTTTAAGTATCATGGTAGGATTTTCCAATTCTAGCATCATATTCCCGGAGTCCCTTTTCACATGCTTCAGTTGTTGCCCACTATATCTCCATCTCATATATTGATTAGTTTTAAAGTCTATTACTTTAGCATGTGGTAAATTTAAAAAACCATAAAACTTCCTGAGATTTTTGGTATTGTTTCTACGCACAATCATAAGTGGCATTTGATTAAACTGGGCATTAAAAATGGATGTTCCATGGTTGTTACTGCCGTCTGTGCGATTTAGGTTTACAGACTTAATTAACATTAAATCATCAACCCGATGTGGTGAAGAAATGACGACAACTGAGAACAATAATAGCAGATTGACTTTCATCATCGGTAGATGTATATATCCAATTTTTCACTTTAAAATTTTTTATTTCAGTTAATCAAGGTTTGACAATTATTGTAGAACTATCATATTAACCATTTATCCCCTTGAAATATCCTGATGCTGGTGTATTCATTTTTTGAACTCGAAATCTGACGGCGCCAGAGGCGCCTGCATTCTATGGCAAGCGCAGCTTACCACGATAAGCGTCAGGTCTTGGGTTAGCAACC
>JAHZMV010006477.1:0-16985 GCA_027743765.1 Coecobrya sp. COE2
CCTTGATGTCATGACTGGACATATAGATTCTGATCATCGTTTGCAAACTGGAGTGTACTCATTGGCACAGGGACCTGAACCAACCAATACTCCCATCAACTTACAGGGAAAATTGGAAGCATGGGTGGAACCGATGCCCGGAAAGCTACTGGATGATGGCCCATTCTTAGCGATTTACGATGAGGAGCGAATGAGACCTATCTTTGTTTTGGAGGCTCTGGATCGCAGGAACATTGAGATGGCAGCCAATATCCCTGTCAGTAACTACTATGATGACCCTCAGCTCCCGTTTCTTCAGGTCACATCGGAAGCAATAAATGATGCCGGTTATCAGAATGGCCATTTGGCGGCCGCCCGCAATTACCTCTACTCAGCCTCAGCTCATCGTGCTTCCTATGCTATGCGGAACATTGTTCCCGTAATCCGGTTCATCAACGCTGGAGTAATGAAACAAACTGATGACCATGTCAGTAATTTGCTCAAGAGAGGATGGACGGTGTACGGAATGACGGCGACCAAGTATGATGACAGGTAAGTACGTTCAGTTTTGGTGAAAGTGCATGTATCGTGACTTTCACCAGTGTCTGAGTAATCATTTGTCTATTTCGATTTCTTTACAGTATTGCGAGAGACAATGGACTAGGTGGATATGTCCTCCCCATTCCTACTTTCATCTACAAAGTTTTGTGGTTGGACAGAGGAACGGAGTCATTTCTCCAGATCTACAGACTTCCCAATGTTAGGCCTCCCCATATTAAGCTCTATCAGCACTATCGCTCAACTTTAGAAGAATTTGAAAATGAGACAAACATTCGGATTCGAGAAGCGGGTAGGCGTCCATTGATGTGGGAAATTGACAGGGTTGGGTACGCATGTGGAGTGTTTAGATGCTATGAGACTTTCCTTACAACAGCAGAAAAACAAGTCCACGAAGTGGAGCATGAGGATGAACACCGGTGCATGTAAGCTACGTAGCAATTTGTAACTTTTAAACATTACATTTACGTTTTAAATTTTTACTAAGCCATAAACTTCAACATGTTTTTTCCAATTAGAATTTGCGGGATAGTCTGGCCCTCTGCAGCAGAGAAAGCACTGTGCCAGGATGGTCACCCCAAGTCAATCTGTGACATATGCAATCTGGCTTGTAAGAGTTCCCCTGAACTAGCTGCCCACATGCGCACTCATAATGGAGAGAAGCCGTTCATTTGTGTATTTTGTGAAGATGGTTAGCTGTTGTACACAATTTTTATGTTTTGATTAATGAAACAGACAACTATAATTGGGTTTTTCATACTTTCTCCAATTTCACAGGTTTTGCCACTCAAGGAACGTTGGACTACCACATCCGCGCTCACATTGGTGAGAAACCATTCTGGTGCCCATACGGCGACTACGATAGCACTATAGCACTCATCAGGTAAGTTTTAATATTCTCTAGCTCCTTATTTCAATTGTAATTTGAAACATGACATTATATGTTTGGTTTTTGTTCTTGTTTTGTAGAGTAACGTAAACCGTCACATGTCGAAGTACCACCCCTTAGCGGAAATTCCCAAGCTACATGGTCGACGGAAGGGGAAAACACTGTTGTACAAATCTCAGCGTCCCAGGCAGGATTAGAAACGAAGCAGAACAATGAAATTGACTTCGTAACTATTATAAACTAGATTTTATTCAGTCTCAATCAATGAAAGTATTGTTAAATGAATTGTTTTTGTCTTTTCCTCAATGCATCAATTTTAACATTGAGTTTTCTATCGTAAGTATCAAATTGTTGTCATTCCATACTTGTACGATGATCTTGTAAAATTAAATATTTGTCTCAAGTAGGTAGCAACTATCAAAAGTTTTTGTGTTAAATACGTACAAATTATCAATCCCTGCCATTTTCACAACTCGCAGCTAATCAATTTTCATTATGCCTGTTTGCTTTACAAACTGACAACTGGAAGCATAAATCCATATAGTCCTTGACCTCTGCCCTCATTATTTTGCCGTATAAGCTAATATGTGCGTATATGTACGCGAAGTAGTAGTTGCCTTTATGGCTACCTGAAGTCTCATTTCCAATTTGTTTTTCAATATTTTATACTATTATAATACCTAGTGAAAGCAGGCTGGGAGTGGGATGAAGAAGGTTTTTGAGTTTGTAGTGGGGGTGGTTTTAGAGGGGATCGCTCCATGGCTGGGCCACCACCGATGGATTCTTGGGATTTTTTATGCTGCACTGGTCTTTTGTGCTGTTCCACAGCTACAGAAAACCTTGACACGGGGGGCTGTGGCCGTTGATGATGGGATATATGATGGTGCTGCGCAGGGAAGATGCTGGAGGAGTCTGCAGACTTTTGCGAATCGAATGACATAATATGCGGCTGCTGCTGTTGATGCACTTGGTGATGCTGGCTTCTGAGTAAAGTTGCTCGCCTCTCTTCCCTCTGAGGGTAGTAGTCCCTAGATGAGCCATGAACGTGTTGATGGTGCTGATTAAACCCGTATCGTTGATTATCACCTTGGATGTCAGTACCACCGTTAAGATGATGATGTGGAACATTGTTTGGAGTGGTGGGAATTTGTTGTGGATGGAGTGGCGTAGGCGTTGGAGTGGCTGAAACGTCAAAACCACCACGACTGGAGCTCCGCTCTTCCGTGGTCGAAGTGGCAGAGCTGGAAGCTGGAAATAGTTGAGGATTCGAAGCAAACATTACGCTACTTTTGTAACCTGGCTGGAACTTCCTCAGGGTATCGGTTGGCTGTTGCTGTGATATTGCTGGAGATTTGCTGATGGAAGACGTTGGTGCTACTCCTCCAGCCGTTGTAGTTTGCTGAACTCCTCTTGGCGATTTACTCGTGGAAGGCGGATCTCTAATTACCCTGTCTTCTGGGAGTACAAAGCCACCACTGGCACGACTTGCTCCTGCTTGAGCTGCCGCCACTGCAACGGCAGCATGAATCTTATCGAAACTTCCTGGATATGGTTGCATTCTGGCATAACCCGCAGGGCTAGGAGAGTGCACTGGACTGTTTGGATTCGTTTGTGTGCCTGTAGTTTTCAACCTCAAGTTTGAGGTGCTATCACTTAGAGGAGCAGTTTGCGGAAGGGAATACGATCGGATCATTTGAGGGAAGAGTGGTGGTGGTGTTGGACCGTACGGTGGGGGTGTCATTAAACATTCTCGACAGTAAGGTGAGTACGAAGAAGGGGGATGATGCATTCCAAGGACTGGTGTGTATGGAGCGCCTCCAGTTCCCATAGGTGGGTAATCACTCAGTCCACTTTCACCTCTGCAGCAAGGATAAAGGGGTTGTTGTAAACTGATGGATCTTCTGAGGGGGTACATGCCACTCGCAGAACCTGGATATCCTGCAGCACTGGTAACTGCTGTTGTTCCGCCTGCAACGGCATGATGAGAAAGGGCTGTGGGTGTACCATACTTTGTTGGTGAGATTGGAGGCGGGGCTGGAGGAATTGGAGAGTCGTTGTCCATGCTGGAAGAGAGTTGTGGTGAGCCACATTTGGTAAGGTCGATAAGTTGGAAGCCTATTAGACCAGCCCCGATGAGGACACAAGTGGCACAAGCATAAAATCCAGGTTTTCCCAGGTAAGAGGTCATACCAGACCCGATAAGGATTCCTGGCGACATGAGAGACTGAACACATGACCAGACACGACCCCAGTGTTTCGTTCGGGTGAGCTCCATTAGTAGCACCTAAAATTTCATCGTTTATTACTATGTATTACTATACATGCACTCCGTAATTCATTAATTTATGCCTTTATCATGCAAAAATAGATGAATAGATGTACTTGCCTTCAACGTGTATAGATGAGAACCTGCAATAAATATACAAAAATAGACAAATTAGTTTATAAAGTCAAAAAATGTACTAGTAAGAATGGGTAGTTACAATCAATTCTAGCAATAAATTGCTGATTCTAATCTACTGTCTCCATTTATTAGTCTCATAAATCATAAAAGTGGGGTTTCAACTTGTAATTCGCAATTGGCCAACTTAGTAATTTGAGTTTTCTTTGTTCTTTTATGCAATACAGCGTCTTGCTTTCCGCCGATAGTATGACCAAATAAATTGTATAAACGCATCAGATCAGTTCGCTAACATTTTAATGTCACTAACACAAAGAAATTATTATATACTGTAGAAAAATTAAGGGACATGTAAGAGATATCAGAAGATATAGTAGTCCCTGCGGGTTCATGAATAACATCATAATTATTAAAGCTATTGCGTTACATGGGAAATGGAATTTTAATGTACAGCCCGACTGAATGTATGTACATATGAGCATTTTAAAATGTGTTTGAAAGCTTATGATATTTCAGACAGGCTGGTGCATATTTTAAAGAACTATAAGCAACGGCAGTAGCGGAGTAAATATAAACTGTCGAGTTGAATTAAATCAACAAAACGGATAGTTTCAAGATGATTTCAAGTATGGTCTCCGTCACATTTCACTTGCAACGACAAAGACACTGCAGTTATTTATCTGCTAAAGCCACACCACTTCATTGGGTGAAACTTTTCCCTTTCCTGCATTCCTTAGGTACTAGATGACATGTGACATGAACCATTGATGAGACCTTTAAACTACATAGGAAAGTATAGTGATTGCTATTTGGGCTGACAAATACAATATACATTAATCTCTGAAACTAGATTAACCAACGTGATTTCCTTATGTCTACTAGTTTAGAAAATTCCAACGCTTTAGCTGTAGTGTTTTTCAACGCATTTTCGTACGGAAATAACTTACCAGCTTTAATTAAAGTTATTATTCTTTTATGTCACCGACTTTCCATCTATCTTACTTATTCACTCCATACACATCATGCATCTTAATAAATTTACTCATAAAATATGTCTTCATTTTTATTAGCTTTTCAAGATTATTTTTCGCTCTTGTGCATGTCACAAATATATTTCTTAATCCCACTTTTGTACAGTAGCCTATTCAGCTGATAGCCATTCTTTTACTGTCGACAACTAAGAAAAAGCAAACCATTCCTTTCACAACAGTTGCCATTAAACTTTGCCATTAAATTGTTTCACAGAATCCGTTCATTTCAAGCATATTTATAGTAACATAAGCTTAAAGAATAATATATTGTAGATTATTACCCTGATATTTTCAATATGGAATGGACAACTGTAAATTTATTGTACCGATTGTAATAGTATCTGTAATTCAAGTTATTTATTCCCGTCAAGACTTTCTTAGTATCATTCCCTCTCACGAGTACTTTTGAAAATATCCTAAAGCGGAAATGAACGAGTCATCTTATTTTCTTCAAGAAAAACTGGCAACCTTCCTCAAGTCAAGTTCATGAAAATAAACCTCATCCGTTTAACTCTGTCATCCACTGTTTCTCACCTCCTCTCTTTCTTCACTGCTTTCTCCATCATATCTTGTATTAAACATGTTAGTTTTTTATATATTTGCCAACGGAGCTGTACAGTATTTTTAACAGGACCAAATGTTAACTGAGAGTAAAAGAAAGGAATAAAAGAAAACTTCAGACTTGGTTGGTGGTGGGTGAAATATTGGCGATTTTCAGGGTTTGCAAGTTTGCCAACAGAATATAAATCATATTATTTCTTCATCTTTCTATATCTCTGCAATTTTTATCACAAAAAAGCGTGGACCAAGAAAGTGTTATTTGATGTATATGTATCCATGTATTAAGCTAAATAGTATGTAATCTAGCATGAAGTAGTAGTACGGAATAGCCTCGTAAGTAGAATTACTTGTATCCGAACTAAATGGTGTGATATTGATGGTATTGACGTTGGAAAAGGGGAATATGAATATGTATTAGGCAAGCTCTCGGGCGAATTTACCTCGGAGTGAAACGAGACTGTGACAGACAAGGGCTGCTGCTTCACATCACATAATTTAGAATTACTTCCATTCCAGGAAAATGTCAAATTGGAAAAATTCGCACTTCCGTGCATATTTTTAGCAAGTCAGCAGTTTTAACGGTTTGTACTAGAGTATACCTATAATCCTGTACTATAGTATAATCAATTCATCCATTATATATTTTGGCTTCTTTTTATGATGAAAATGTTTTTACCAAAACGGAAAGAATATTGCGTTTAGCACTTTCCATCCCTGTGATACAATCAATGTGGAATATTATAAAATTACACGCTTGCAAAACCGTAGCGGAACAGCCATTGATTCAATCAATACAGAAGTCCTTGTTGTGTAACTTCTTGGAATGGAAATTGAAATTGACGTAGATTTTTAAGCACGGATGCTCCGATTGTGTTACTAGTATTCTTGAACCCTTTGGTCTGTTATCCAACCAAAAAATAATGCAGAATGATGAGAATTTAGCAAAAAAAATAAAAATAAATTGAGCTCCAAATTGCGAATTCGGGAAAGAAATAATACTTTAGCATATTTGATTTGCCATATTTTACGCAGTGGCAACAGGATCATTTTCAATTTCTTCAACACATCAAAGCCAATGTTGTTCATTTAGAATTAGTTTAGTTTTAGTTCTATATCTTACCCTGTCCAATTGACTGTATGCTTTATATCATTATCGTGTTGTGTAATAATTATAGAATAATCTCTTGTTGCGAAAGAGCTGATGTGCACATACGTGCATAGTTAATAGCTAACCGGAAGTAATTTTTCTGTAACATTTATTTTCCGAGAACAGACACAATATGGGAAACTACGATACTTTTGTGAGTGGCAGAGGTCGATGATCCGATCATTGTTACATTTTCTTTGTACAAGATTTACAACAGATAAAATGATATCAAGTTGGTGAAAGCAATCTTTTTACTCATGTTACACTCTTTTTTCGCTTTCTCCGTATCGCGTCCGTGTACCCGCCCCGAATTAACTTATCATTTCCTACACACGGACGCTACAAAGTAAAGAATAAAAAAGAAAACTAGTATATATCATCACATGCTCATAATCGTCAAATCCTAACTGAATTCAGGTTGTCAGTATGTCACGGTATATAATAAAAGGAATTCAGTTTGTTTAGCTGTGCGTGTAGTAATCTGTCTTCCTGAATTCCATTTCTCTGTAATATCTCCTTTCATGTATTACACACAACCCTTTGCTAAGAAAAAAGGAAGGACAGAAATAAAAGAAAGAGTGTGAAACTGATAATCTTCTATTTTCTACTATGAATGGTCATCAGTGACATTGCAGTACATGTGTACATTCTACATACCTATATACTTCAATACATTTCTTCTGTATTCGCTTGGCTTGCAAAGAAGAAAATGTTCTCAAGCGACAAAACTGCGTTACCATTATTTCCCCTTTGACGCTTACAACGCAGACAACGGGACGGGCTGTATATTGCATCCTTGTATATCTATAATAGTCCAATGTTATACCTTAAAACTTGTGTTATTTTGGAATGAACTGGCCTGGCCTGATTTCGAACTGTCTCTTGGAGTTGATATATTTCATAAAGTTTTGATGAACAGAATAAGGAGCCATATCACGCACACAGGAAATGAGTAAGGCTCTCCTTTTTTCGTTTGTTGATTTTTTTATTTCTCTTGTGCAAACTTTTCCATTTATAGACATTGGCAGAGACGCTAGAGAATAAAGGCACGCAGGGAAGATCATGCATCTAAAGACTGAAAATGAAGTAAAAAGAAGATATAAAGCACTTCATTTCCCCATTTTTACGGGAAGTTACTTTTTCCAGTAGATAGTATATAGTAACTGGTTCCATTCTGGGTTTTATCTGATCAATGATCATGATGATCATCATCACTGGAGTTTGTTCAGCCATGAAAACTTTTTGTGATAATGAAGTGTCGTTGTCTTCCTGTGGCTTGCTGAACACTTGGAAACATAGGTTTTGTGTTCGTGCGTGCGTATTGTGTCCCGATCCCGAAGGATCGGATGGTTTCACCAATTTTTACAAGGAATTCCGCTCTCTGTTGTGAAGAAAAGAAAGTCAAAAGTCCAAGGGGAAATCAACTGTTAATGGTTTGTTGCTTTAATATAATAGTGGCGGTGGTAGTAGTGTTATTACTGGAGTTGCTGAAAATATTGGGTTCTGTTCCGGTTGACAGACGGCATGTTAGTGTAAAAATGCATTTTTGGAGTATGCTTGTATTTTTGGATAGGGAATGGGTACTTATATGGGGTATCTATTTATAAGTTCATTGAGAAGCTAATATATTGAGTTTTACTATCTATCGTAAATTGTTGTTTTTGTTTAATACTGTTTGGCGGATACATATTGGATGATTTGATAGTGATAAAGCTCTCGGTTTCCGCAAAATATTTTACTTGTTCCAGGAAAGTCTTTGTTTTCACTATATGTATTTCAATACTGACAATGGAGATTAGGACTAGAATGAGCGATCCTAAATTTTTCATGGATGAGCATTAGATCATTTGTATCCACAATGTAAAAGTAGGTGGAAAGTAGTGTTTAGCCTAAAATATTATTTTATTTGAAAGCTCAGAGTCTGAGCCTCAGACTATAGTTTTGTAAGAATCTTTGAATTGAAATTGAATCGACTTGAAGATGAAAATGTTTCGGAAACTACCAAGGTCAACCAGCCCAGTTCCTCATATTGCTTTGTGTTTGTTATTCTTTTTGACACGCGATCACGCAAATCCCGTCAGAGGAGATATAACATAAAGTACTATCATACGAATATCAGATATGTAAGCGAAGGTGGTTAAAGTTTAATTGAATTTCTTAGCCTATTCCATAATTCTTTGCTACAATTGTTTGATCGTGCATTTAATAAAAATAACAATATCTGAACTTTACTAATGCTTTCTCACCAAATACAAATAGTAGGTCATGATGATACCGAGATTCTAGTCCAAACTCGTGCAAACGACTTCACACATGATATGGGTTTCATAAAAGTTTCACTTGTCCAAATAGATTTAACCGATAAAACAACATTTATGTAAGGTGAGATTCATGCAATGATTTTTTCATATAATGCATGCGTGCCGAAATGAAATAAAAACATGGACAGACATGGAGTGGGCCAGCCAGAATATACTCTTTTACTTATATAATATTATTTAATTAAGCTCTAGTGGTGGTGGTGGTGAGGTTGCATTGCTGGTACCAAGCAATCCGTCGGCGATCTGATCGTTTTCAAGGTTATTTTGCGTTTCATCATTGGAATAATGAGTGCTTGTTAAAATGTAACGTGAAGAGTATATACCTACGTGCAAACGTGCATACAAGCTAAAAAGATAACGTAACCAATTGTGAAGATTTGATGGATCAGAATCAGAATATTATGAAACGCTGGATATTAGAGTGTGGGGGATGTCTTGATTTATCATTGCAATTGCTTTCCATTGGAGATGGTCAACATGAGATGGTATGAATTCATTTTTTGTCCAGAGAAATTTTTATAGTAAAAAACGTAAATGCATATCGCATATGTTATACAATCACAGTGAATGAGTCCTCAAGTTTTTTTCCTTCTTAGGAATAACAATGATGGGGAATAACGAGCTATGTCTAACATTTTAGTGAAGTGTCGTACTTCATAAAATTCTACTCGTAATGACCTTTAATATTATTTGTATAATAAACTTTTTATCTACATCGTACATCTCAAATGAACAGTCTCCTTTTGCCGGTCTCACCGGCCACATAATTAATCAGAATCACATTCAAGAGTGATATTGGTAACTATTATTCTGCCATAAATATTTTATCCCAAAGAAATGAAGACAATTTCAGCAGTGTGCCTTTTACTGGCGATCTCCCTTTCCCAAACAAATGGAGCCAATATCCTCATCTTTATTGGAATGGGCTCGTACAGCCACCGAGTCCCCTTGCAGCCATTTGTGGATACTCTAGCTGACAGAGGTCATAAGATCACCGTACTGTCTGGATTCCCCCCTAAAATGCCTAATCCAAAGGTGCAGGAATTCAATCCACCGAAGCTTTCTCATTGGATTAGCAACACCATAAATGAGGAATTCGACGTGTTCAAGTTCCGCAAGAATTCGCAGATTACCGCAGCATGGTTCATGCTACCACAATTGGGGGTTGCGGCTTGTGAGAGCCTTTACACGGATCCAGAGTACATCAAATGGATGACAGATCCTGCAACAAAATTTGACGTGGTTGTGATGGACTCGCTGGTGAACGAGTGTGCGTATGGAATGGCACACTATTTTAAAGCAAAACTGGTTGCCTTCAATACTGGTCAAATGTATGCATGGAATGGTGAATCTCACTATGGAATTCCGGACGAGACCTCCTCCATTCCCGACGGAATGCTCCACCCACCCCCAAACATGAACTTTTTTCAAAGAGTAGCAGGGGCAGTGTCACCCCTTGTATGGAAAGCATATAGAGAGCTGTGGTTTTTCCCAAAATTGGAGGAAATCACCAAGTCAGGTTTGGGGCTAAAGGAGCTGCCGAGTTTTAAGGAAATTGAGGCAAATACAAGTTTGTACCTGTTGAACAACTACTGGGCACAAGATTTTCCAAGATCCTTGCCTCCAAACGTTATTTCCGTCGGGGGCATTGCTTGGCAGAATAAGGTAACCAAACCATTGCCAAAGAAAATCGACGACTTTATCAAGAAGGGAAAGGAAGGGTTCATTTACGTCAGTTTCGGTACAGTAGCCGAGTTCACAAAATTTGATCCAGAGGTTAGACAAGCTTTTGTGAACATGATATATAAATTTCCAAATATTCAATTTATTTGGAAATCTACGCATCCTATAAAAGAAAAGCTTCCGTCTAATGTCCTCGTTGACAAATGGCTTCCGCAAATAGACATTTTAAGTAAGTAAACTTCACACAATAAATCTCACAATACCCTGGTCATAAACCATTCAAAAAATATCGATAATTTTGTGTAGATCATCCTAAAATTCGACTTTATGTCACCCACGGAGGTCTTGGAGGAATCTATGAAGCTATACATAGCAAAGTGCCCATGATTTGCTTTCCAATATTTGCTGAACAAGAATACAATGCTGACTTGATGGTGAACAAAGGCTATGCAATTAAACTCGAACTAACCACATTGAAAGAACATGAAATAACATCAGCCATTGCAAAAATACTCGGTGATTCAAGGTAGACTTGATTTTACAT
This sequence comes from Coecobrya sp. COE2, assembly GCA_027743765.1. Classification (NCBI taxonomy): domain Eukaryota; kingdom Metazoa; phylum Arthropoda; class Collembola; order Entomobryomorpha; family Entomobryidae; genus Coecobrya; species Coecobrya sp. COE2. Next base: position 11,115 of record JAHZMV010006477.1, read on the forward strand.
CAAGAAAGCATATATATATATATATATATTCAATCATATTTGAATCTTCTAATTATTGTATTACGTTCCAGTTATAAACGACAAGTGGAAAAGGTTGCCAAACTATTCACAGACCGTCCCATCAGCCCCTTAAACTTAGCTATATTTTGGATGGAATTTATCATGCGTTATGATAACACAAATGAATTTATTCGTCCTCTGAGCGCCACACAGTCTTGGTGGGTGAGGCGTCAACTGGATGTATGGGCTTTTGTATTATTTGCCACCGTAATTTTGCTCAGTATACCTTTGTTCATTATGTATTCAATCCTGAAAATAATTGTGAGAAAGGTGTGTGGAAATGGAAACGATCCGAGTACTGGCAGCAATAAGAAAACCAAGTCCAAAAGAGCAAAACTGGATTAGTGTGATATTGACGTGTATTAAAATGACAAAATATATTGTACACACATGACTGAATTTTAAAATAAAAATTATAACTGGCCAGTGCGATATAAAAGCATATTTCATAGACAGCATACTTTATTTCGTGTGTAAGAACTTCTTTATGAATTTTGCGTTCTTAATTGTAACCCGTGTTAAAATATGTACATGACATGAGGATTAATGATTTCCATACAGCAGGTAACTGTTTATGTTGCTTGTTTACAAACTAATTCCACCCTAAAATCGGTATGCATAGTAGGTAGTATAGTTTTTGTTGGTTTTGAGACCATTTATGATAGTCTGTCACATTTTCTGTGATATATTGTGAATGTCAACCTCATAATAATCAGTAAATTATTTTTATGAATTATATTCACTTATTAAAAAAATAATATTATTTGTGATTTATAAAGTATTAATATGTATTCTGTATTCAATTTAATTTTTAAAAAATCAAGAACATGTTCTTGCTTCAATGTTAAATCGTAATTTAAAAACTTTTTTCCATATCACTTTTCAAGTGAAAGTTAAATCGAAAAAACATACTCGTACAATTTAAATAGATAAACTAACTCTGAAACAAGTGATTGTGTAATTGGTTTACAGCTTTGGGTATTAGAAAATCATACATAGAACATATTTATTTAGATTGTGACAATGAAAAATTCAATTCATTGCTATCCGAGCAAGATAATTATGGTGGTCTATTGATAATTGAGGCAGCAAAATTGCAAATTGGTACACAGTGGAAATGACAAGGATTTCATAAGTTATCAAAAACATTTCGTAGAGAGCATTTCATCTTCATCCAACTATCATCGTATATTATGCATAACCAATTTTTGTAGAGTGGGCCATGTAAAGTATTTGTTGTTGGTAACTAGCTGAATAACAGTCAAGGTCGTACACACTCTCAATGAACTCAAACGTTATATTTTACTGGTGTAATGTTTCAAGCTATGTATATATATTCCGATTTAGGTTTTACTCGTCCCATGCTCAATTAGATCTGTATCCAGTTACATGCAATACGACTGATACTGATAATTGAATATTGACTCAAGCTGTGTCCAGCCAGATTTAAACCATATTGAAGATGGTCACTTTTTTGGCATTGGATTTGTTGCTGCATGATATTTGATGCACAGATCTGTTAACTTTACTCAAAGTGCAAACACATGGGTGTATGCACAAGGGTTTTAAAGTTTGGAACTGTAATTAATTCTCTGCCGTGTTTAAATATACAGATTCAAAATAGCTTCAAAGAGGAGAGCAACAATGGAGTGGAAAAATAACCCTTTTTTATTCTTCAGTTATGCACTGATCTTTGCCATTTTGTTGACGCCAAGCCCAAGTGGCGCGGCAGAAACCACAAAATCGAAAAATATACTGGTGTACATGGGCTGTGGCTCTTACAGCATGCGCATATCCGTTTGGCCGCTAGTCGAGACCCTTGCAGATACTGGACATCGTGTTACTTTCCTATCCGCCTACGAATCTAAAAGTCCACACCCTGGTGTCTTTGATTTTGTGCCTAAAAACCTGAAAAAATGGTGGTCAGAGCTAGAAAACGAGATAGATTTTTATCAGTTGAGGACAAAAGGAATGCTCATTCCATTTTGGTTCACTGCTCCAAAGTTTGGTCTTGAAGTGTGTAAGCAACTCTTAGAAGATCCAGAAGCTGTAAAGTGGATTCAAAGCTCAAAGTTTGATTTGGTCATTGTTGATTCATTTTTCAACGACTGCGCGTACGGATTAGCGCATGTATTCCAAGCAAAAACAATTGTGTTCAGCACGTCAACGGTTTTCCCGTGGTTTTATGACATCTTTGGTATACCTGACGATAGCTCGTGGGCAGGGTCAGATCCTGCCATTGGATTTCCGGTTAGAGATGTAAACTTTTTTCAGAGAGCAGCCTATGCAGCACTGCCAGTCGTGTGGAAATTTATTCGTGAATATTGGTATTATCCAGAATTAGAAGAAATCATGAAAAATGGTTTGCAACTGGAAAGCATACCCAAACTCACTGAAATGGAGAGGAACACAAGTTTAATATTCGTTACGACACATTACTCACAAGAGTTTGCCAGAGCATTTAGTCCCAATGTTGTCTCGATTGGGGGACTAGCCGTAACACAAAAGATAAAGCCTCTCCCGGCAGATATACAAGAGTTTATCAATAAAGGGAAAAGTGGCTTCATTTACATTAGTTTCGGTACAGTTGGTGAGTTTGCGTCATTGGACAATGACACAAAGGAAGCGTTCATTAACGGGCTCCTTCAATTCCCTCAAATTCAGTTTATCTGGAAGTCGACAAAAGGTATAGGGAGGACATTGCCTGACAACTTTTTGGTTTTGGAATGGGCACCACAGCAAGGCCTCCTTGGTAAATATTTTTTAAACGATGATAATGATAAATGAAATCGGAATAATTAATTTACCGAGAAATCTGTCTTTATATGCATTCGTATAGGACTACAATGCAAATTTGTTGGAGGCTAAGAAAATTGGAGTCAAATTGGAAATAACTACGCTCAAGCCAGAACAACTCCAGAATGCGATCAAGGAAATAACGGGCAATTCTAGGTAATTTTCGTATATTATTCAGATTTTGGTAGCCGTATTTTGTACAAACCTAATTAATTGTTAGTGTTCGTCGTATTTTCAATGATATGTCTATTCTTTTTCCCTTTGCCTTTGGCCATTGTTGACGCTCGCAAATCTACCAATTTATCGCCATTGCATAACCCAGAATCAAAGAAAATATGCTAAAAGTTTCCCAACTCTTCAAAGACCGACCGATGTCTTCCCTTCAAACTGCTCTGTGGTGGACCAACTTTGTTCTAAATCACGATACTTCCGAACTAACAGAATTTCTTCAACCACTCAGTGTAAACCAATCTTGGTGGGCAAGACGGCAATTGGATGTCTGGCTGTTCATCCTCACAGGCGTGTTCCTGATCATCAGTATTTTATTATACCTTTCTAAATTCTTAATAATGAAAATAGTAAGAAAATTCTTTACAAAGAGTACTGATGCACAAAATGTCAAGAAAGTAAAGCGAAATTAAAAGTTGATGCTTTCTCCATCGAGCTATCCTTTATACGGCTCAATGGACTTTTCAGCCCGATATGAATTTATACACAATTCCAATTTTTCCGTCCATCTTTTGTCATCAAATTCATTAGTAATACGAAGCGAATAACTCTGCCCGTGAACATTTCGATTTTCTTGCACAATGATATCTTGCATTTATAAAGGGGATCACCCGGCATGGCATAAATAAAATGTACAATTTGATGACATGAAACTTATTTCTCGCGATGATGATTAAAAATGGCCTTGAGTTTTTATAAAAGCACGTTGTTATTAAACCTTGGGATTTGAACCTGCAATAGCATGGTCTGTGTACTGTTTATGTAAGAGCAAAAAACCAACCTACTACACTATATACAATTACAAATGCGATACAAATTTGAGAATTCATGGCTAAATCTCAAGTGTGTAATGTACTCTACTGTAACCGGACGACGGCAACCTGGACAGACATATAATTTGCATTTGAAAGTTAAATCTAAGCAATTTTGTATTGGGCAATACCGGCTTTTTGCACATTCATCAATGAATTATATTCAACTTGAAGCATGAGTTGACCATGACCTTGGTTTTGACTTATAAGCCAAATAAATTTTCATTTCCAGATGTGATCGGTTCGCTCATGAGACGAGTAATCACTTTAGTTCCATCACAGCTTTTATTTTCTACATTAATTATAGTACTGACTTTGTTGGTGTTGTGACGCTACGAGGTAATTTTGGAAGTCAACAATGGCAGCCTTTAAAACACTTATCGTAGCTTCATTCCTTATCTTCGTAACCAATTATTTGGAAGGTACTCAAGCGGCGAATATTTTGGTATATGGAGCCGTTGGCACTCACAGCACAAGGATTTCCATTTTCCCATTGATGGAAGCCTTAACAGAAAAGGAAGGACACTCCGTTACCTTTCTCTCTTCATATGAAAACTTTGAGGATTCTCAAAAAAAGTCGAAAATAAATTATTACACTCCTGAGAAATGGAAGCAGGCAATGGGATCGTGGGAAGATCACGTGTCATTTTTTGACGTTCGAAAAAATGGTCACATCCCTCAAAGTTGGCTAAATTTACAAGATTTTGGAACCACCGCTTGCCAAATTTTGTATTCAGATCCAGAATTTGTTAATTGGGTTAAAACTGCAAAGTATGACCTTGTTATAATGGAGTACGTAGTGAATGAATGTGCATATGGACTTGTTCACATGTTTAACGCGTCATTAGTCATTTATGGAACATCAACAGTTTTCCCATGGTCTCCTGATGCGAACGGTCTTCCGGATGAAACTTCATCAATACCTGATGTCATTTTTGATTTTCCGCCAGGTGACGGAATGAGTTTTATTCAAAGAGTGAAAAATGCTTTAAGCCCAATTGTATTTTCCATCAAGAGAGACTATTTTTATTTTCCAATTTTGGAAGATATTACACGAAAAGCTTTGAATTTGAAGGAAGATGAGCTTCCAAGTTTCAGGGAAATTGAGCAAAAGGCACGTTTGGTACTGCTAACAACTCATTTTAGCATTGACCTTCCAAGATCATTACCTCCTCATGTAATACCAATTGGCGGTGTTGTTGCAAGTAATAAACCAAAACCATTTTCAAAGGTTTGTTTAATTTATACAGTTTGTTATTCATAGGGGCAATTTATGAAATTCATTTGAATAAATTGTAATCCTGACTTCTATACTCTTAGGACATGGAAAATTTCATCAACTCTGCCAAGTCGGGATTCATTTTCATTAGCTTTGGAACTGTATCTGAGTTTACCAATTTTGACATTCACGTTCAGCGAGAGTTTATCAGTGCCTTGTACTCTTTCCCTGATATTAAATTTTTATGGAAGTCATCCACAGAGATCAATGAAACACTGCCTAAGAACGTCATGATGACCAAGTGGGCTCCACAGCAAACAGTATTAGGTACAGTGAATTAACTTGTATGTCAAATATGCATATCGCCCAATTTTCAAATATTATCCTTTAAATTTAATTTACAGGCCACCCCAAGGTCAAAGGTTTTCTTACCCACTGTGGCATGGGCTCAATAACTGAAGCCGTTCATTTTTCTGTGCCAACAATCCTCGTTCCTGTATTAGCCGAGCAGGACTTAAATGCTAATGTAATAGAAAGCCGAGGAGCTGGGATTAAATTAGAAATCACAACACTGACCAAGCAAGAATTGGAACATGCTATATCCGAAATTTTGAACAATGAAAAGTGAGAAATGAGGATTTCATAAAGACATTCATAGACTCATTGTATTTGTACACCTTTGGACTATTGCCTATGTATACTTTCATTCTTATGAACAGGTATCGAGTGGCCATGAAACAACTCTCGGAAGCTTTC